>JASSUY010009425.1:0-15988 GCA_032466535.1 Forpus xanthops | reverse complement strand
TCACTACTGCTACCACCAATAATAATACAAGAGAAAATGCAAGGAAAGAGAATACAACAGATCTTCACCTGATACCTCGCCACGCCACGCAGTGTCCCCCCCATCACCTGATACCAAGCTCAACTATGCAGTGCACCCCATCACCTCATACCAAATCCCGGCCATGCCGTGCACACCCCCCTGCACCACCACCCTTCCGGGTCTCTGCTCTCCGTCTCTACATCCCAGACATGACGTGCTGTGGTGTGGAATACCTCTTTGGTCAGTTTGGGTCAGGTGTCCTGTCTCTCCTTCCACCCAGCTTCTTCCTGGCTCCCCTCCTCCCTGGCAGAGCATGAAAGTCCTTGGCCAGCCTAAACATTCTAAGCCATAGCTATAAACGCTGGTGCTATCAGCACTGCTCCCAAGCCGAAAATCAAAAACACAGTGCTGCACCAGCTACTACTTAAAGGAGAAAAACGACTGCTGCTGCTGAATCCATGACAGGACTGCTTACAGTGCAGTAGAATAGCCCCCTCTCTGAGAGCCCACCACAGAGAACTTTGTGGTCTTCTCAGTTACATAGAAAGAACTAGAATGACCAGAGACTGAAGAGGAAAAATAAAGTATGGACATAAGCACAGTCCCCTTGAGATCATGCTGAAGGGATTAGCTTTGCAGAGGAAGGCAGCTGGCTGTTAGATACAGGTACTTGCAGTGTTAAGGCTGCTTATATATATATATATATATATGTTAATATAAATGATCTTCACCTCTACTGAAACTTCTGGGAAGTTCACTGGGCACAATGAGTTTGCTTGGCCAAGTTTCTCCTGTCAAAGTTTTGCCAAACAGAGTAGTGGTGGTTGTGTAGGAGGGGATAAGTCTCCTCTTCCTCCCTCCTGCCCTGCCTCCTGCAGGCTGTGCATAGGGTTCCTGACCTTGTTCTAAGAGTGAGCAAGTGTCCCAGGACCCTGAATGTCTGCCAGGCTGGTACCACTCTGAAGGCACTGGTGAGCACCTCAGCCTCAGTTGTGGGGGTCATCAAAAGGAGCTATTGTGTATCTAGTGAGTCCTTACTTTAAAATCATCTTGTAAAAGCACAAAGCATCTTCTGAAACCTTATGGAGAGTGGATTGCTTTTCAGTCCTATGCAAAACACTCAGAGAGTAGACTAAATTCCGCAAACACTCTAATCTGAATTGAGTAGGGAAGATCTGATTCTCTTGGTGCGGTGTTTAGTGGAACTCGTCTAGAACAGAACCAGCTCCTCTTTTCTCTCTGGCAGTCACTTGTGTTTTGACAGAGTGGTGCCATCAGTTCCTTTAAATGACCCGGTGATTATCCATTCAGCCTTATCCAGCTAGAGCTGCAAAGGTATAGTTTCTACCCATGTCATCAGCCAGTCTGTTTCCTCATCAGGCTTGTCCCTACCTTTTTCCATGCCCACACACTCCTTGCAAAAGGTACCCCTGCCTTTTGAAGTGTGTGAAGAGCTGCAAGCTGTAACCTGATACATTTTGGTGTTCCAAGTAGAGGTTTGTATTAACATAAAGGAACTGTGTGGACAATATAACATACAGTGTATGTGAAATCACACAGGAAGGGTGTGTTGCAGATTCATGGCATGTCCTGACAGCCACAAGAAGTTCAAGAATTAATTTCACATTTTCTATGACAACAGCAGCAGCTTGCCAAACATTGACCACATATGAACCCTTTCTTGGGGAAAAACAAGAGCATCCCAGCGATTATGACAGGAAGGAAGGATCAAGAATACGCCAGTAGCTGTGCAACTCAGCCTCTTAGACCAAACAGAAGGGGATAGCTGACTGGGGCAAAGGTTTCTGCAGGCAGACCTTTCACAGCGGCCACTAGACTATGTTCTTCAGACTTCGGAGCTTAATTTGTGAGTAATGAGGTCAGTTTGCTTTGTTTGTATTGTTGGGTTTTTTTCTGGCACACAAGTGGCCTACTTTATAAAGTTCAAATGTGCAGGTAATAAGCAAATAATTCTTCACCACAAATACCATGAACTATGTTGTTTTTATGCCAGACTAGAAAATGTAAACAGATTATATGTCATGTGAACTAAACACAAAAGCACACTTCAGTGTTTTTAGTGGATTTAAATTACTAACATATAGATATGTATGCTCCATTCAGGATGCCTTGGCAAAGCATTGCTAGATTTTGACCCATGTTAAACTCAGCAAAACTGTATTAGGGCTCATGCTATATTAATTTAGAGGGGCAAAAGCAGCCTTTTTATTGACTCATACAATCCTATATTTCACTGAGGCTTGTTGTTGCTGCTGTTGTTTTTTTTTTTTTTAAGTATCTGAATCTAGTGCTTAGAGCTGGAGAAGGATTCATCTCAGGTTGTGTAACAACAAGCTTCTGACCTGAAATTTCAGCTCTGAGCATATCCCAAACACCTGGGCTTTAGGCCCTGCTCCCACGCACCGTTTCAAGGCAGCTCCAGGCAGTGTTTTGCAGTTCCCGGTTTTGTCAGGGGAGCATAGGGTATTAATAGCCAGCCTTGTGCTTTGGAGAACAAACACTCAGCATGATGTGAAGCTGTTGTATCACTGCCCTCTGCTTCTTTCTGGCTCTCCCTGGTTCCTCTTTATATAATGATTTAGGGTTGCAAAAAATTAGAAATTGTTTAAATGCAGCACATTAAAACATCATTCATAATTGATATTATCTGAATGAATAATGTGCTGTTGTTGACATCATTTGACATTGTTGTCTTTGCTGACCAGCAGGTATGAATATTTTTCACTTGTTTCACTTCTGCACACTAGTACGTATCCACTAAAAAATAACTCAGAAAAAAATCCAAAAGCTGCAAACAACTCCTGTTTCCCAGCCTGCCAGCAACAGGGCTTCTCAATGTGACATCTGCAGATGCACTGTTCTTTCCAGCACACATTTTCAGCCAGGTACTTCCTGCTCCCCAGTTCCCAAGCAGATGGGACATCACTTCCTTCTATTTGCTGCTGCTGCTGCAGCAGCGACAAAACAGCCCCACTCTGCTTCTCTCCTGCACAACAACAGAAGAGACAACAGAGACAGCAGGGACAACAGCAGCCCCTAGCTGGCTTCTATCAGGAGTGTGTGTGCAGCTTGTGTAAGTTCTTTAATGCAGGTTTATATAACTGTTTTAATGTCACAGGGCTTTAGCTTTGCGTCTGCCTGTGGAGAACTGCCCCTCCTGCATACAGTTCGAGGCAGACAGCAGAGAGACAGCTCGCAGCTAGGCAGGGAAGGCAGATCTGTCTGCTGCGGATAACTGCAGTGAGGGGAGTGGGAGCATGGTGGTGGCTGGTGATATGTCTTAAATTTGGGCACCTGGGAGAAGTGCAGGGATGTGCCTGGTAGCAGCTTTTCTGTGCTACAGAAAAGGTTGGGCCAAGTTGATGAGTTTGGGGTTGTTTGCTGGCAGCTTTGAGCCACTAAACTCATGTGGGAATACAAGGAGGAGGCAAAGGCAGAACAGAGTAACAGAAACCTCCAAGGCTTTACACAGTAAGATACTGAACTTTCATACAATACAGGTGATAATATTTGCATATCAGAAAAGTCAGCATCTGACATGCTAATACCTTTGTGCGCAGAGAATGTGGAGGTTTCTGCCACACATTCCAGGCAGTGTGCTTATGTGCCCCAAAGGAGCCTGAGTAACAGGGTGTCGACTTGGAAAATTCCCATCAGACCAGTCTAACCAGCTGCGACTCAAGAGACACACTGGGCACCCATGAGTGGATGTGGCTGTAACCCAGAAGTGGGACAACCATGTTCCCATGTTCTGTTTGCTCTCTAAGCCCCCTGCCCTGCAGCTCTTCTGTGAGGCCCTTGCCTGTTTCCTTTGGGCTAGAGAGGCTTGAAACACTGTTTCTCTTGCCTACCTCAGGTTTCTGAGCACTCCAACGGTAAAAAGGAGCACCGCAGCAGCAAGAGCGCACAGATAGGAGAGAGAAGGAGCAAAGCTAGGGCTGAGTTCCCACCTGATCCCAACAGAGCCTGGTCCTTGTTTTTAATTCTGTCTCTCCTGATGGCCCTGCCCAGAAAATTGCTCACTCCCTCACCCCACTGTCACCAGTTGTTCATTGCATGCTTTCTTAATCCTGAAATGCAGTGACTCATCTTCTTGCACTAGCCTCTGCTCATTAATATGCTTTGAGTACTTCACCTTTGCCATTATTGTTACTTTCTTCCATCACACCATTTGCTAAACAAATATATTTTCCTCCAAGCTTTTCTAGGTTAATTCTTTTCCCCTTCACTGTCTAGATTAAGGATGGAGCAAAGATGTAGGAGAAATGGAGGCTCTTACTCCTCTCCTGCATGGGATATAAAGATCTGCTTAATGATCTTTATGCAGCTGTTGAAGCATTGTCTCTGCCTTGTCAACCACAGAAGGGTCTTTCTGTGGCAAAAGTATAGCATTTAGTCATTCTCAGCCCTATATTTATTAGGCTGGGTTTACCAGGAAGGTCTATAACAAAGCATGTACTTCTTCAGCTAGACTCAGCTGCCCGGTGGTGCCTGTAGAGCAATTTGTGCCCACTCCACCCTGAACTACTGGTCTGCATGTGGGACCTGCAGGCTCCTTGCACTGCAGCCACCATGGCTGGCATAGCTGTGGGGACCAGACAAACCACTTATTTTCTCCGTGCAGAGAAAACAAGTATTTGTGCTTTCCTCTAGACAGTTAGTCTCATTGCAGGGCCAACTGAATAAACACACATCTTACACTTGCAGTAAGGGACACCATGCTTTCTTCTGAAAACTTCACTGGAGAAATGCACAAAAGGAAAAACCTCCCAAGTAGAAACCTACTTAAGAAGGAGAGAGTAAAAAGGATACCTTGTTACCCATTGAGGCCCACTCTGTTCCCAGTTCTACTGTATAGCTTAAGTGTCTTCCCTGCTGGACAACTTATTTCTCACCTTCACATATTCTAGGAAGGAGAACTGAGTTCTGACTCAATTTCCCCCCATAATATTTCACTTATGGAGAAATAAATTTAAAATCATACTTTGTAGGAGTGGAGTGTTGGAGGACCCAGGCCATATCACTGATCTGCAGTGAGCTGCTGCTGTCACTGTTGTCCATAAAGGACGTGATGCCAGAAACTCTGTGGCCTGTCTGGTCTGGTGTTGTGTCTCTGGTTTGCCTTCTGCTGGAGCAGCACTTCTCTTAGCATACCAGGTGCTTTGGGACATTGCAGTCATGCTATCTCCTGACACTGTCAGCAGTGCAAGGGTAAAACATCTCAGAGGCTGCTCTTCCTGAATGCTGGAGGGTCCATGCTTGCTGGCAGTGAGGTCAGTTTATCAGTGCCATAATCTATGTCTGCTCACAGCAGCTCGCTGTAACTTCCTAAACTACAGCGTTGTCATTAAAAACATGCCAAGCATGCCTTTGGAGGAACAGAATAATAATGTTGTTTATAGAATAAAACTAAATCATGAAATAAAACCAATCAAGCTTGGTGAAATCAGCCACCATGGGGATAATGTAAATGACAGCAGACACAGCTAGATGGTGCCTTGCCAGAGGCGCTGACCCTGTGTTTGCAGGCACAATCAGCCAGCATGTGAACACTGAGGTGACATCTAGACTATGTGTCTCCAGGGGCAGTCAGCTGTTGCCATGGCCAGACTGTCAGTAGCCATATGAACACGACAGGAGCTGGCATGGCAGCTGGAGGAATTCAGTGGACTCTGGGAAGCGACAGTAGTGTTTGTTCTCCTGGTAACCCAACAGCTGAAAGGCACTCTGACATAGTCATCTGAACTGGACCAGAGGGCTGCAGATGACACCAAGTCTCAGCAGACGGGTGATTTCCAGATAGCCCAGGAGGTCAGGTTATTAAGCAGGGTATTTCCCTTCACAGAGATGCGTCCTGCTTTGCTGCACACAGGCCCACTCCTGATGTCTCCTGCACAGACACAGCTTGGATGAAGAAGGCCCATGCATCCTCTAGGCCATCTCTGTGGGTAACCTGCCTAGTGAACAGTGGCTATTTCAAGAGGAGGATAGAGCTCACGGTGTAGTAACTGTTACAGATCATGTCTAACTGCCCTTTCAGAGCATTTTTCTTGACTGGGAACTCTTAGGCAGATGTGTGATATTTCTGCACAGGCTGGTGGCACCAAACCTGCCTTTTTAAATGGATGTAGAGCAGGTGGGCACAAGTATCCCAGTGAAAAGCAAAACACTCCACAAACAACGAGCAGCGCCCATGCAGACTGCAGCACCGGCGACCACGGGTATGTACACAGGGCTGGGTCCGGAGCTATGTGGAGACATCTCCCTGCGGGTCCGCAGCACGCCGAGGCCACTATCACACAGGAGAAAACAGCCTTGTGGCCCACACCCGTGTTGAGGAGGTTTGGGGGCGGCACAGGAGGAAGCCCGAGCGTTCGCCGCGGCTGCGAGTGCCCACCGCACCTACCACCGGGGAAAACCACAGGCCCGGCCTGGCCGCGCTGGGCCTTGCCCCGGCCGTGGTACCACCATGGGTTGCGGCCTCGCCCCAATCCGCCCTTTGCGCCGGCGGGTGGCGGGGCCAGTGTCGGGGGGCGGAGAGCCCGGCGCACCTGGGCGGCATCGCCCCGCCCTCTCCGCCTCAGTTGCCGCCGCGGGCGCTTCTCCGCTCCCGAGCCGGGGCGGCGTCTGCAGCGAGAGCCCCCCCGACCCTGGCGGGGTTGAGGATCGCGCCGGGCTCCTCAGAGAAGAAGGTAGTGGCGGCTGCGGCCGGTTTCCGCGGATAGGCCTCCGCGCTCTCCCCATCCCGATCGGCCCGGCCCCGCCTGCAGCCGCTCGCCTACGGGTGGGCGCTGAGCTCCAGCGTCGCGATGTCGGCGCGGCGGCGCCGGCTTAGGGCGGCCGCCGAGGAGGCGGAGAAGGAAGAAGAAGCGGCGGAGGAGGGCAGCGATAAGGTGAGGACGCGCGGCCCGGGGCCGTTGGGGCAGGTGTGCGGGTGGGGGCCGGGAAGTGAAGAGTCTCCTTCCCGCCCCTCAACGCGCGGCTGGGCCCACCGGAGCAAGGGAGGGGGAAGGCAGCGCCAAGAGCCTCAGCACCCGATTCGCCGCGGTGGAGGGCCCACGCGTGTACTGCCCCACTGCCATCTTCCCCGAGACTGGAATGGGAGTGTATGGTGCCGCCGAGCTGTGCCCTGCTAGGCTGCTTGTTGTAGTTCATCCCTGGCCGGGGTCGCTGAGTGTCGTTGTTGAACCTCAGCCCGGAACGAAGTACCAGGCAGCTGCCCCGTCACCACCAACCCCGCGGTGGGATGGGGAGGAGAGTCGAAAAATAAGAGTAGAAATCACCGGTTGAGATAGCAACAGTTTAAAGGAAAATACAGTAATAATAATTGTAATGGAAAGGAAGACAACAAAAAGAAGGGAATAAACCCCAAAGAAAACAAGAGATGCACAGTAGAGTTGCTCACCACCTGCTGACCAATACCAAAAACAAGCAGCCCTTCCTGGCCAAACCCCAGGTTGTACACTGAGCATGACATGCTGTGCTATGGAATACCCCTTGGGCTAGTTCAGGTCGGATGTCCTGTCTGCTCTCTGCCGGCTTCTTGTGCCCCTCAGGTGGCAGAGCATGAGAGACTGAAAAGTCCTTGACTAAGTATAAACACTACTCAGCAAGAACTAAAACTTCAGTGTGTTATCAGTATTATTCTCTTACTAAATTCAAAACACAGCACTGCACCGGCTACTGAGAAGAAAATTAACTCTTCCCCAGCCAAAACCAGAACACTGGGCCAGGCAAAGGGCACACTTCAGTGTGATTGGGCTAGCATGGTCGCATGGAAATAAGCAGGGAATGGTGATCTGCTCTGATTAAAGGGTGTGTCAGCACTTCCTCAGCAACTGGTTCTGTTTTATGGCCTTTTAATTGATAGTATTCACCTCTGGCTCGGAAAGGACTTTCAATACGGCATTTCTGCAAAGGCAGGAGGTTTTCAAAATAGTAAGTCTATGCATCAAGTTCATTACAGTGGCAAAAGAGCCACGGTGCTGTTCTTTTGTTTGTGTGGAGTTAAGGCTTATCCCTACAAAAGCTAAGCACATCACAATTGCTAATCATCTGAATAAAATGAAAGAGATGCTCTCATTTGCCAACTGGAATTAAAAAGGAAAGAAAGCCAGCCAGCTTTCTGATCGCTAAATTGATTTTGCAATACATGGTGGAGGGCTCCTGAATCTGTGATCGTTTAAACTTGCATGGATGTTTAAGTTGTAGTGTGGAGTCTGCCTTGGGCATTGTCACAAGGAACTGGAAAGTCAAACTCAATAGTCAGGTTCTATTCTGCACTTAGGTTGAGTGAACTCAAGGCTGATGGACTTGAAAATTTGTAGTACTGTGCTGCATTAATTGCTGCCATCACATAAGGTAACATTTAGGCTGTGGCTGTGCAGAGAGTATTTCTCTGTAGATGAGAGTTAACTTTTAAACTTGTTTTCTTGTTGCTGTGTGCTCAAAATTCTGTTTTTCTGTGGAGTTCAGATTTGCTTTATTTTACAGCCTAAGTTCGTTTCTGAGGTGCACAATGAGCTGCCTTCAAAGAATCCTTCTCATGCAAAGCCTCTGCTCTCCAGATCTCAGAAGAGTGGGCCTAAGACTTGCTAATGCTATTTGTTTGTCTGCATGATTTCCAGAGAGAAAAACTCTGTGCCCACTGTGCTTTTACTTTAGCTGCTTGACAGCCTAGTGTTTCACCCAGTTTCAGATGATGTTGAACAGAAGGAATGCTGCTGCTGTGCTAAGATGTTGGTTACTGATGTCTGTCAATATGTACACATTTGTGATGATTGCTTGAGCTGTTAGATATGGAAACCCTTTTCCACATCACAGAAGACTTTTAAATGGATTATTTGGGGGGGATTTACTTGTTCCCATTAAAGTCCAACCTATCTATGATGTGCACAGCACTGGTGAGCCTTGTTATAGCCCACAAGCAACAATAAGGATTGTTTTTTACCTATTAAGTTGTCCTTAGTGCCTTTAATAACTGTAAACAGCATTTTCTACTGAGTTTTCAATAGGTGGGTCACAGTTTGGGTCTCCATTTTGAACGAGTGCGCAGGTAATGTCTGCTGTAGGTGATCTGATGAGAAGCATCTGATCATCTGGATTCACAGATGCCACATTATAGGCCTTCCTAGATGGTTATCTTTCTGCTCTACTTCTTGCCTGACCTTTGTGACATGTGGATAGCTTACTGTCCATTGGTGTAGTAGTTGCATATTTAGAGCCCAAACTTGTCCTTTTCTTCCTAGCTTGTCAGGATGGCCATGGAGCAGTGGATTTCCACTGCTTCCTAGTACACAGCTCAGGAACATCTCCCTCTCACTCTGCTTGTAATGAAGGAGAAACCTTGGTTATCTCCTTTCATATGGTAAGTACTTTGTGCTGCTTCTGAGGTTGTTGACCCTATTAATTCAGACTTCCAGATACATAAAAGTGATGCACTTTAAAGCACCTTGTTTGGCAAATTGGAGGAGTGCTCTGTGTTTGCTGAAAAACTTCACAAACACTTAATGTTTGCAGGGGTTTATCTTCTATACTTTTAGTACTGTTTTCAGTATGAAATCTGATACTTTTCACTGTGTGCTTATTATGCCCATCGATGCTCATTTTCTACTGACTGAAAGTAAAGCTGGGATTTTTTTTTCTCGTCTAAGTGCCTTTTTTTTTTATTTATTTATTTTTTTTTACCGCTAACTGGAAACAATTGCCATTTCTATGTCAATATAATTTCAAATAAAAGTTAATTTCATTGGGTTATATGAAGGAACATGGCATGTTCTTAGTGAAGCTTCCTCCTGAAGTTTCCAGGATCTGCAAGTCTGAGTGTCTTAATTGGTTCAACAAGCTAGTGAGTGACTGACTTTTTACGAAGTTCCCATGAACATGCCTTTGCCCTGTGTGGCTTTACAATTCCATGAGTCTGTTGTTTCTGTGGCATACAGGAGTGATTCTTTGGTTGCTGCTTTCTTACTTGCTGCTGCTTGCCCTGGACACTTTTCCTAAGAATGTCTTGTCAGTGCCTCCGTACACACTCTGTGACCCTTGGGAACAAGAGGAATGATTTGGCATTCAAATACTTCACATGTATAAGTCAGTTAAAGTTTTACAGATTGATCTCTCTATGTTCACACTTCTTTTAAAGTTCCCGTTGTTTGCATTCTTTACTAAATAAAAGTGACACTGTTTTCAGACACTTAAAAAAAAAAAAATGATGGTATCCTGGGAGTAACCACACAGTTATTAGCCTTTGTGCTGTGCAGAGTTATCAGAGTAGGATAGGAGGGGACAATGGAATCATGTTGCATTGCTGGCTGTGAGGACAAGGGACTGTGTGCCTAAGGTCATTGTTAATTATTTGTAACTTAAAAAAGCCCAGAATTGCTGACCACTGATTCTCCTTTGGTGTTGAAAAAGCTACTTCTGTTCCATGAGACAGCCCTTCCAGGAAATCAATTGCTAGATAAGCTGCTCAGACCTGTGAAACTGGGTTTGAGACTCGAGTCTTTGTCCAAAACCTCCCAGACCTGCTTGGAGGTAAATGGCAGTATGGGTTATGGTGGAACAATGGAGTCTATCATGAATCAGTTAGTTACTTCCTTTGACTTAATTCTTTTGGAATACCCAGAAAATGGGTCTACTTAATTTTCACAGAGAAGTCTGACTTCTAATCTGTCTGCTGCAAACATGGTAATAATAAGAGTTGGTTATTTCCAAACCTCTGTTTTTGTGAAAGTGGTGGTGGATTACTTCTGACGCAGATAGTAAAGGATCTGTAGGCTTCAATCTTGGATTTGGTGTGTGCATTTCTCTTGGGTTTGTTTCTGCATATGTCAGGCTTTAAAGATCGGAAAAAAGGGTTTCATTATTCAGTATCTTCTGACTCTTTGATATCTTGACTTTAGAGGAAGGTATCAAGGTACATCTAATTAGATATGCTGTGATGTGGTCTAAACTATTGACTTTATTGTAAAGCTTGTGAGAAACACTTTGGAAAGATCAAAGCTGGAGGAGAAAACTTACTTTAAGTAACACTTGCACAGGCAAAATGACAGTAATTCTTTTGCTTACTAACTTTTTCTTATTATTATTTTTTCACATAAACTACTGGAAAATGTCTTTGTTTTCTTATTTGCTTTTTGTGTAGATGGTGCATTTTACAAGAAAATCATATTTGCTGTCTCCTTGGGAATTCCTTATTGTGTCCTGGAAAAAATGCAGTACATGCAAAATATTGCAAGTGCTTTTGTAACTATAATAATTCTGTGTGTGGTTCAATTGGCACGTGTTAATTGTAGTGGAGAGCATGTGGTACAAAACAGCAATTCAGATGTGTACATCCTTTTAGGTGATGAATGATGAATGATTGGCGTGTCTATTTTTTTCCTGCGTGATGCAAGGCTATATTCTGGTAGGTGTTATGAAGTAGCCAGCAAGCAGAAATCCACATATAACATCTTGCCACAAATTAAGCTTCTATCTTGAACTCCTGTTAGGGAAGCTTAAGCTCCGGACTGTTTTGCATGGCCAAGTATTTATGGTATTGAACACAGAATATTTAGCTTAGGGATGAAAATCTTAAGAATACCAAAATTAAACCAGAACTGTGCAATTAAATAAATCTTTGTCTTGGGATACTTTGAAAATGATGAAAACTGATGAGCATACTAGTGTTCCAGAAGGATGTTTTTATTATGTGCTGAGCTGATTGTAGCATGTGAATAACTATCATGTTTGCTTTTTTCCCTGTACTTTTTAGGCCTGCATCACCTCACCCTTGTTGGACTTGCGTTATATGAAGTGATCAAATAGGTTCTCTTGAGCACGCTGTTCATGTGCCTTCAAATGAAGAGAAGCAAGCAATGACCTTATTGCGAAATCTATCCATTGTAGGCACTTGGGTATGAATCAAGGAAACAAGAGTGGCACACCTTCTGCATGTAAAAGACTCTGTCCCCTGCAGTTTGTGAACACTAGAACAAAATGAAAACACCTTGGATCAAACATTTAATTTGGAGTTGGGGTTGAAAGATGTCTTAGTTGCCTACAGCAGTACAACTTCTGCTGTTTTAAATCAGCCTTTGAAAACTTTATAAATATCTGCTCATGGTGTGAGTCCCGTGGCATTTCAGTTAATACCCCTCTCAGGCCCTTGTTGTTACTGTGTGTTCAGCTTGGCCGGATCCCAGACCCAAAGAGAAGGAGAAGGAAGGGCCACTTGGTTTTATACTGAACTCCAAAGCTGCTTCTACTACAGGGTCAAGCTGAAGTAGGAAGACTCTTGACTTCTCTGTTTTCTGAGGACTTTGATAATGATTAACTTAGTGTTTCCTCTCATAATGATTTTCATTATTTGCAGGTATAAACTGGAATGTTTATAATCAATAATGTAAAATAATTAAGGCAATAATCAGCAAGAAAAACTTGTCCCCTAGTGATGGGATTCACTAAGCACTTCATGATGCAGTAGACAAATAATTAGCTTTTGTGAACAACTTCCTCTGTGGCTTCTGACTTTACAAATTAAATGCTGTATTCAGGAAATGGTGGTGGCCACTATAGCAATTAACTAGAAAATAAAGTGTTCAAGGTCATTTTTGGGTTATGTTACAAAGGGAAATTCAAGACAGTTGTCTCCCACAGGTTGTAGCAATGTAAAGCTCAAATATGTCCAAATGCAAGTTTTATGCAACTTGCAGTTTACCCCAGCCAAGTTCCCAATATCAGCAATATGAAGCATGAGGTATTGAAAAACATACTGGATAAACAGCAACCCTTCTTCAAGGTGTTCAAACACTCTGAAAAAATGCCATGCCTCTGTGCCTTCAGATGTTGGAAAAAGCAAATCTAAAATACTGTCTCTAATGAATTGCATAAGTAACAGTTGTGTCTTAAATAGCAGAGGAATATTAATTCAGATATTAATTTTTAATTTATATTTTTTCTCTTTTTTTTTTTTTTTTTTTTTTTCTTGTTTAAACACCTTTTGAGCATGGAAACATGTTCTGCAATACCAAAAATGCCTAAAATGGAACAAAAAGGTTTGGTGGTGTTCTTAGTTACAAGTGCTTAAACGAGAGGACATCTGTGCCTTGTGCAAGCAGGGATTACTATTAAAGAAGCTAAGGCATGGTCTTAGGGCCAGGATTAATGCCCATCATCTGCACAATGAGTACTGTCTTCTATAACTATACAGGGTTTGCTATACTCCAGTATAGGTCACAGTCACTGAAACATGGCTTTGGAAGAGATCTGTGATCCCCACCCCCATGGCATCAATAGTTGATTTCCTAAGCTATGGTACAACGCTATGCAAAACATCTCTGAATAGCCACAATGCAAGCACAGTAATTTAAAATGCATTTTTGTGCTTTTTCAGGTGTTCTACAGACTTTGTGAAGTCTGGATCACAATGTATCTGCATTTTTTCACTTGTGTCCTGGTTTTGGCTGTGACAGTTATTTTTCTTCCTAGTAGCTGGTACAGTGCTGTGTTTTGGATTTAGTATGAGAATAATATTGATAACACACTGAAGTTTTAGTTGTTGCTGAGTAGTTTTAAGTGAAGAACTTTTCAGTGTCTTATGCTCTGCCATTGAGGAGGAGTGCAAGATGCTGGGAGGGAGCTGACAGGACACCTGAACTAGCCAAAGGGGTATTCCATGCCACAGCACATTATGCCCAGTATATGAACTGGGGGGAGTCACCTGGAAGGGACTGATTGCTGCCTGGGTTGGGCTGAGTATTGGTCAGCAGGTAGTTGAGCACCTTTACTGTGCACTGCTCTTGTTTATTGGTTCTTTTTTCCTTTCCTCATTTAGTTTTATATTTCTCTGCTTGTTATTTCCTTCTTCACTATTATTGTTATTATATTGTACATCATTTTAGTTATAAAAATGTTTCTATTTCAACCCAAGGGTTTTACTAGCTTTGGATTTTCCTCCCCATCCCACCTGGGGTGGGGAGAGGAGAGGGGGCATGGCATAGGTGAGCAAGTGGCTAAGTGATACTGAGTTGCCAGCTGGCTTTAAACCATGACAACTTGTATTAATTATAGGCAGTATCTGTCTAATAATTATGCAACTGTGGGGTTTCAAAGAATAGAGAAAGTATCATGATTTTCAAAGAAGTGATGTAAAACCCATTCAAGAATATAATTTTGGGCATGCATGTGGTACATAAAGTGAATGAGAAAAACACAGGCCTAACATAAAAAAAGGCAATTGCTCTTCTTTTGTTCCCCATTTCACTTGTGCATGTGTATAGTGCTAGCTCACTGTCTCGAGTTCTAAAAAGAAATGGATGGTGTTTTCTCTCGGACTAGTGCCCCTAGAAAGAGCACCGGTGTGGAGTCTGGGGTACAGCCCTGCGCCGCGGGGAGGGCTCTCCTGCAGCACCCTGGTCAGCTCCCGGTAGTCCAGGGCTGCGCGGGACCCCTGCCTTCCCCATGGCTGTGCTGCGGCTGCCATATACATTTATGAGTATAGGCTTAGGCCTTGACTTTGGGCATTGAGGTTTGAACTGCCTTATCTTCTTCACCTGTGTTCTTTACAAAGGTCGGTCGCCGAGAACACTGGAGTGTAACTCCCTGGCAGAGGCCAACAGAATAAAAGGAAAAGGCAATAGCTGATAAAGAGTAACATGCAATGTAGGCCATCTTAATTCTGTCGTGCCTTATGGATGGGGCAAGAGGAAGGACATACCTCTGCTGTCTTCCAAAATGCCAAAAATACTCATAAAAAGGAAAAAAAATAATTGAGGTAAAGTAGGAAAGAAAAGCAGTCGTGTTTGTGGAAATAGATGAAGGACAAAACCTCCTGAGATCTGTGATAAGGAAGTTAGAAAGGGTGGGAAACTGAGAAATAGCAGTATGGAGGTGGTGAAAAATGTTCTCAAGCTATATAGTCAGAGTTCCCAGAGCTGTTAAGACCTGATAAACTTGAGGTAGCAGGGCAGGCTTGAAGCTGCTTGGGATTGTAAGGAGGTGAGGGAGGTCAGGAGGAAGTTCAGGCCTCAAGAGAGACAGACACTGAGCGAGGTAGCTCTCTGCACCAGGGCTGAGTGCAGCCTTCTGACTCTGGAGTTGAGGTGTTTGTAACATTAGACCAAGTGAAGTAAATTTTGCGAAATCATCAGCACCTTTAATGCTGGCTTTAAATGAGGGGGAAAATAGTCTTGGGAGTCTGCACTGATGGTGGCAGTTTGCTACTGTCACCAGAAAATGTGCTACCTATTTTGTATTTGAGTTAGACACAGTCTGTATAGATGATGTCTTCCTGAGTTGACATTAGTGAATACTGAAGAAACAGCTGCAGTGTTGGAATCATACAAGCAATTATTCTGAGTAAGACTCTGTAGGACACTTAGGCACTTCACAGTTTGGTTTTGGATTATTCTTTTTGAGCTGGAGGGTTCAAGTCCTCATGTTTGTATAAGATCATGCCAGCAATCTCTTCATTGTACAAAGGGACTATTTTTCATGCATTCCATTTATTTTTTTTTTTTTGTTTCTTAATATGTCATTAAACCACCAAGAAACCCTTCTCCTTATTCCATAAAGGGTTAGTTTGAGATATAAATGAGAGAATGCTTTGAAAGGCTGGAGATTTCTGTTAAACTCATGTGTTTGATGTCATCTGTAGTATTTCTGGAAAAATATATCCTCATGCTTTCTCTATGTAGGCTGTAAAAGTGCCTAGAATGTGAAGATGCTTGAGCGCAGTAGGTAATGTCACAACATAGAATCATAGAATCTTAGAATAGTTACGGTTGGAAAGGACCTTAAGACTATCTAGTTCCAACCCCCCTGCCATGGGCAGGGACACTTTCCACTAAACCATGCCACCCAAGGCTCTGCCCAACCCAGCCTTGGAAACCACCAGCAATGGAGCATTCACAACTTCCCTGGGCAACCCATTCCAGTACCTCACCACCCTTACAGTAAAGAATTT
>JASSUY010009423.1:0-18184 GCA_032466535.1 Forpus xanthops | reverse complement strand
GGAGCATTCACAACTTCCCTGGGCAACCCATTCCAGTGCCTCACCACCCTTACAGTAAAGAACTTCTTCCTTACATCTATTTTCATCTGCTCATGCTTTTCTGTATTCGCATTTCATTTTTGCTGCGATGCCAGAGAGAACCAACTTAAATAACAGTGAGAAAACAGTCCTGAATAAAACATATGATTCTCATTTTTATGTATATAATATAAAATACATTTTATATAGACCTATGTTATACATATAAAATAAATTCACTTTTTGATAATTAGCGGTCTGAGTGAAATTTAGCCTATTCTCATTGCTAATTACTAAATCTTAATTAGCTAATTACTAAACTTAATTAGCTATATTCATTTCATGTAATTGCTCACTCCATTGACTTGTTGCATTTTATCTTTATTAACCTCTGTTCTAAATAAATCAATCTATCTTTAATCTTCTTAGAGTATAAAATCATGATTCTTATGCCCTACCATAAAATATGTGCTGCAGTCAGCCAAAATATATCTTCTTACTGAATGCCAGCTGACCACTCCTGACTTGTCATATATGCCTACAACATAATTGTAAAATCACTATCATGCAATACAAAAATGACATTGTATTTTTCCTGTGTTACTTGTACAACTCTATATAACCTGTATTTTTGCCACATTCTGAAAAAAAGATAACGGAACTCACTTATTAAAAATGTATGTCTAAGGATAAACCCCTCTTTAAGACCTCTGAAATTACCTTTTATTTAACTTGGATATTTAACCAACTATACCTAGGCCATGAAAGATGGCAAATCGATTACAGATGACAGACTGCACTATTTGATCTAGGTTACATAGAGTCAGTATCAGACTTCATGATATTAAATGGATAAATATCCTACATTTCTCATTTTTCAATTCAAAATGTCAGCTATCACTAGGTCATTATTGATGTCCGAAGTATTCAAACAGAACTGCTAAGGACCCCATCTGCAAAAACCTTCTGATACCCTGCCATCAAAAAAAACCTAATGCTGCTCATGAGGCATTCAGACAAGCTTTCTGTGCAATATGAAAATGTTTATCTGCCCAGGATCTACAAAGAAACCTTCAGAACAGGAAGGTATACTGGCCAGCAAGCAAGGCACACAAAGATTCATTCCTTATCCATCCTACAAGCTTTCTTTCCTTATTCAAGGTCCACATCCATGAGCTCTGCCGTAAAGTTAGTCACCAGAGAAAGCCGCTTCCATAAGGCATGAAAGAAGTAGGTAGCTATTGGTCATCCTGTCTGCAAGGCCCTGATTCAGACATGTCCTCTTGCTAAAGCTTGAACTCCTGCTCCACTTCCAAGATGTCACCCTCAATGTCAACACCTGCATATAAATCCTCCTAAGTAGTTCTGTCAGTGCATAAAGACATTCTCCCTATCACTCAGGAACATGCAGATTGGCATCTTCTCAGCAATGAGATGGCTTTTCATACAAATAGAATATGTCACTATCGTCACCATTAAAATAAACTGTTTTTTCCAATGTTTGCACACAAATTCTTGTGTAAGGCACACCAAGATCATACCAGAAGACAACCATATCAATTTATTGGAATACTACTTGGTTTATCGATCTTCCTTAGGCTTTAGTGATGCTGGGCAGCTGGGTACCTGGAGAAAGCATGAGTTTTCAGGATGAGATAAATACTGAGAATTGGTTTGATGATTCGTATTTCTGGAGTTGGTATTGCGAATATTTTGGGTTTGGCATTGTCATACACCTATTCCCTTTGAGTCTGGAGTATTCCAAGGCTATTTAAATTGTCATGATGCACTCAAAAGTAGGACCCTACTACTTGAACCCCACAGTCCCATGGTGAAGAGAGAAGTCCATCCAAATGACGGATTAAACTTTTTCCTTGTAAATGAAGATATAGCCCTTTGGACAGATAATTTTCTGACAAAATTAATTGGAACATCTTTCTTTTATATTTAGCCTCTAATCCCCTAGAAATGCATTTTTGACCAATCTTCCTTTTGTTTTGTCATTCTCTATGGATTGCACCTACAATTCAGCAATGCCACAGTAATTGAAAACTGAATAAAATTTCCCATCTCGATTTATTTGCATTTTGTTCTGCAATACCATTTTATTATTCATTTAACTTCTAGAAAGCAGCAAAATAACAATAACTAAGGAATTGCAGCATTTAATTGAACATATAGTGCGAAGTTGCTGTTTCTCTAGATATTTTGCACCCTTTGCTTCCAGCACATTTAATTATGTATGAACTCTCCAAAAAAAAAAAGAACCCTCTCAAATAATGTGAGTCGTCTACTAGGAGAGAAGATTTAAGGATGATAAATGTTATTTAGAGTCACTATGATATGATTCATATTGTGATGCGATTGGGAACAATATTAAAACCCACCAAGGCTATTATACCTAAATTTTTGTTTCAATTCATGCAATATTGCTGCTGCTTAATATGATTTCTATTTACTTCTTTCCATTGTTAGTGTTTTATTGAGGTTGTGTCAGCTTTATCAAGCTAATCTCTGCTGCAAATGGAGGTCAGCAGAGCCAAAGCACTGGCAAAAAGCCTGTCTCCATTATATTCTACTTGGTATGAATTTACTTGAAAATCCTCTCTAATATAAACTCTTTCTTCACTCTTCTTCAATTCTAATATTTCTACCTTCACAAACCCTGAACAGCTTGATATTTAAAAGCTATATAAACTCCCCTAATCTGAATTTTGTATTCTTTTCTATAAGGAGGTACTGTACCTCATTTAAAGTAACAGTGAATGTGTTCATCAAAAGGTTTAAAATCAAGCAATCTTGGCCATCAATAAATGAATTTCAGGTAATTTAAATTCTTACTTAAAAACATGCACAGCTACTCTTAATGACACTGACAGCAAGACATTAATTTGTGTTCTTCTGGTGTCAAGGGTGAGGTAAGTAGTCCTGTCATGCCCTTGCTAGAATACAATTTGGCAAAACAGGATATTGTAGAAGCTTTATAAATCTTATATCTCTATTTCTCCTTGTACCGGTCTAGGGAATAATGAAAAAGAGTGACACATAAATTTACCTACCAAATGGGGTATGCTCTCTCTCTTGAATACCCAACGTAACTTCCATTAACATTAGTATAAAATATACATGCACACCAGGAGGAGGGAATAGCCTCCAAGATATCCAGAGGTCTAGAATACGAGCAGGATTATATTCCCTTTAGTAGCTGCCAATCCATCCCAGACCACAAGGATATATTTTTCTTTTCAGTTTAAGTTCAACATTGAACCTAAAACATTTGCATAAAAATAACTACAGGTAAACTGCAAGGGAATAAACTGTACATCAGAGAACCTTGAATCTTTTTTTGTTTAAGACGTTAGGTTTGCATAGTTCCACTCACAGTTTAAAATCAAAGTAATACAATAAAAAACACAAAACCCCTCAAAAACTATTTCTTTTTAGGACTCTTCGCAGTAAGTTTCTAAATATGTTATCGGAGAAGTGATTGAAATCTGACAAAAAACAACGTTTTATAATAATGTCCTGCAGCAAAAGTATGGCACCAATAACTAAACAATACTTTATCACCTTTGCCACTCTCAACAGCTCCCATTAATACCGAGATCATAGTGTTAGGCCTTCTATTCCCCAGCTGACCATGTTAGTGACAGCCAGGGCTTAGGCAATGACATTGAAAAATATTTGCAGTGACACAGCCACAAATCACTACAAGACAAGTTTAAAACTCAATATTCACTAAACTTGCATCTGTTCTTTTCTTGTTAGAACACCTACAACACATTTATTATAGGCTGAATTCCTCTAAGAATCAAAACATTGATGGAAAATGATAAAAATTATTGGTTGATAAAGCTAGATGCACAGAGGGGCCTTTGTCAAGTCATTTATTCATACGAGGTTATTGTCTGAGATGGAATCAGCTAGGACACCTGATGAAGAGATGTTTTCCTAAGATTAGTGCTCAGTTACATGAACACAGTGAATGAGCACAAGTAACTCTACGTCAAATTTTCTTAATGGTCTCATCATACATGCATTGATTTTGATTTTCATCCCTCCCAGGGAACCTAAGAAGACATTTGACTACTTAGCAACTGCCACATGACATTATCTCTTCCATGTGGTCCAGACCCTCTCTAAATGAGCTGTGTCTGCAGCTTCCTGTTTTCTGGGGATGGTGATAGGCAGATGTCCTAGGTACACGGCTGTTCCCATCTTTTAGCTTCAAATATTTCTGAGAGCAGCAGAACATTATTTTCCTGTTTTTTCACAGAGCAATGTTACTAAATCACTTAAGCAGGACACAGAAGTTCCTGAAGACTAGTGATGAACATCTGCACATCTACGCCCACCCCTTCAGGAGAAAGGACCAAGTAGACCTGCTATCATAACAAAGTCATTACATTAACAGACTGTCCTCATTTGCAGTGTTGCCTGGTTCTGCCCTTGGACTCACATGACAAGAGATTTCCGTATGAGGGCATTCACAGTGCTTCTACACCATACCTGTCTGTTCACCTTTTTAAAACATCCATTTAGGCCAAATACCTCATAGGACACATGGAAGGAGAGGGCTATCTAAGGGGGGAAAAGAGGAGTTTGGTGGTGGCAGTATGACTGAAGTTTGCAATGGATAAGCTGATTGCACAATTGATTGCTACTAAGTTGTTCAGCAACAGAAGAAAGGGAGACTCTTCGAAGCTAAAAGATGTATTTAAATGAAATACAGGATAGCCTACGGTGCATAGTCATGTCCTGGCATCGTTCTCTCTAAAAGACTGTGGAAAAAGAGCACCATCAGGATCAGGAAGTCATAAGGTTAACTGATGGACAACAAATTCATACATAGATGCTAAGGGAAGTTGGTAGTGGAATACCGCATGACAGCTCTTAGCCAATGAGTATAAAAGCCAGGTAAATAGGGAAGCAGTGGACTGCAGGTAGTGGCCCAGCCTCCATACTCCCCCTTGAGGAGCATCTCTTATTGATGTCATACTGATTACTGCTCGAAGTGGACCACTGATCCTACTGCAGCAAGAAGTCTTCTAGGTTGTTAAAGGGCTAAAGTTGTTTCCAAGACATGCTGAACTCTGTAAGAGGATTCTGTAATTAATTTTCATCTAACCCACACCCTACTAGGGCAAATGACTTTCCTGACTCAACGTATTTTCAGAAATGGCAACATTTTGGAGCGCATTGAAGAGACTGCTCAAGAAGGGGAATGATTAATTCTTAATAGCAAGTTTTGCAGCATATTGAATGACACATTCTTACATTATCTATTGATATATAACACACTGGTCCTATGCCATGCTGACTAGTACTTCATTTCCAGCAAGGAATAGTTTATAGGTAATGCAGTAGGTAAGGGACAGAGCCATAAAACTGTGGCTTTTCAGTTGCACCAAAATCTTTTGGAACTTCATTTTGGTTTGAATGATGACTGTCTTAGATATTGATATTAAGCAGAAGCAGCAATAAATGTGTGCAATGCCATTCCTGTCCCTACTTCCCTGAGGCAAGAGCCACAGCCCAATAGACTTAAATTTGGATGAACGACAGAAAGTCAGAAACTTGTCTGAGGATTACTCAAACTTCTTTGTTCAGAACTTTCTTACTGTTCAGTGTGCCTTACTTTTGCTTATATTTCTCGTATGTAATGGGTACATTTACAGATTCTTATAGGGTCTCATAACTAAAATTTAAAAAAACAAGGATTATTTCTTTATTGTATACACAAGCCTGAACAGTTGGTTGTGTAGAGCAGAACTTGTTTTGTTTCCTTTTTGTGCTAAAACAATACCCATACAGTAGTTTGTTATATATTTACATGTGTATAAGTTATTTATATTATTTGCTATGGTCAAGTGCAGTGTTCTTTTCAAACTGGAAACTATACCTTGCCTTGCCAGTGGGGTGACCCAGAGATCTAAAATGGCATTTCCACCCACAGTCCCCTAAAGCTTTTGTTAAATTTCTAAAGGAAATACTTTAAATGTCCAGTGTCTATGAGCTTTGCAATGAAATAGCCCAAATATTTCCAGTTTCCTATTTTGAGGAACAGGTCTCCAGTTTTTCTCAGCTAGGTAATAAAGCATTTTGTTCCTTTAGCTTTCATCAAGACAAAAGATACATTTTTAGAGATGATATGAAATGAAATTGGAATGAGTGAGTACTTGGGAGAAAAGAAGCCTTGAGTGCTAGAAATGCTTTGTTACGACTGAATAAACTAAGTATGCTAAATATGAAAGGTAATGATGTGACTGATTGAATAGTTTGACATTACTGCACATGAGATATCATTAATGGGCTCACGATGGTTTTATATCAATACCAAATCTCAGACTAAAATAAATGGAAATATGGGACTACAGTGATCTGTCACTGGAGCCTTTCAGTGTCATTTAAGAAAACATTTTCAATGAAAGACTAGGCAGCATGAGCTGGTGCAGCAGAAATTACAGCCTTGTGCGTGTTTGAAAATAAGCTCAGTTAAACAATTTAGGACAACTGCAACACATCCATACCCATGAGAGGACAAATACGTGCGTATCAACTTGGGTATCTTCGACTTTATTGGGCATCACCAGGTCACACCTGTACTGATTACTCCTTCCAGTTCTCAGGATGTGAGTTCTTAGCATAAGTCCAGGAAGAAGTGCCTGTGTTGATGTTGCCTTCCAAGCACATGATGGTGCCAGGCTCACTGTTTATTTGCAGTGTGGATGTAAGAGCAAAATAGTACGCCTCAAAATCTTTCAAAGAGCAGAGATGTAGTGCCTGTGTCAGCACCTCAACAATAAGTGGTTTATGGATAGTCACAAAGAGGATGATAAAGTTCTCTCGCTACATGATAACGATCCCTTGGATTTTGCATTGATGTGGTTCTCCTTTTCACCTTACAGAGACACTGGAACCAGAAGATCTATATCCACCCAGAGCATCTGCATTCACAGATTCTCAAAGCCACCTCCATCAGCATAGGGCATTGTCTTCCATAAAAACATACAATAATGAAGGCTTGCAAGCTGTAAACCAGGACAGTAAATCTGACCTGACATTTCATGGCTGCTATATTAGTTGTAAGTGCTGTGTAGCCATCCAGTTCCTCTCTTGTTGTTGACAATAACAGAGTTTATAACAACTCTTCCTATACATTACAGTGTACAGCCTCCAGATGCTAAACACCATTTCTGTCCACTGAAGTATATTGCCATTTCCCCATACACCTTGAAGTGTCTACCACTGGGAGCATTTGAGCACTGTCTTTCACTTGCTCTTTTCCAAAATCAAAATTAAAAAAGCAACTACAATAATACACAAATCAACTTAAATAAATATTGTACTCAAATATATACACACAAGCCTGGTTTTACAAGAACTGGGAAGAATTATACAACAGTTATCTACATTTTCATAAACTTTCATTATATAGCATGGACTGGTTTCCGTATTTTCATATTTCTGATATTTGCAAGGATGAAAAAGAAGAAAAATTAGCACCAAGATCTTAAAATCACAGTGCTCTGCACATTCGTATATTCTTAAGCAAGAATCAAAATGGAAGGGTACGTTTGTTCACATCTTAAAGTAATATCAAAAATTTGCATGAAAATAAAAGGGGGCAGAGAAAGCAATAGATAAGCTACTGATGTTCATGATATTGTATTTAATACAGATACATATTGTCAAGTGTATTTGACAGCCAAAGCTTCTTTTTGGTAGGGAGTTGCATAACATTGAGTATATTGTTAGTGGCAAACCATAATATATTTATCAAAATATCAAGATTTGGAGGGACAAAAAGCAGCATCAAGATTTATTATGAGTTTTGACCTCTGTCTTCAAATTATAGATTTGTTAGAGATGTTTCTTTCTTACGGTTTCCAAATCAAAGGTTTTCATTTCAAAATGGTTTATTCCTTAACTGAAGCTCTTGCATGAGAAAGATTTCAAATCAAAAACTAAATTGATTCCCTGCCCCTTATTTATTTTTTTATTGTTTGTCTTACTGAAACCTTGAAGACCAAAGAATTTGCCTTTTCTTCTTCCGAAGCAGAATACACTGTTTATCACAGCTGTTTTCACATATATGTTATTTTTAGGCAATTTAAAGATACTTCTTTATGCTAAACCATGAGAAGATGCAGTTTTTGCTTAATTAAAAATCAGCAGCCCTAATGTCATTCCACTGAGGGGAGGAAATATGTAACAAGTTGTCACACGTGCGCAGGATTAACGTGGAAAAGTTGTTAACTCTGGGTGTATTTTTCACTATTGTGCCCTCCTTTTCTTCAGTTTCTTTGGCAATCCTTAAAACTTTATAAGCTGCATTTATGTTAAGCTGTTCCTGATATGCTCCAATAAGTGTGCTTTAGACACATTGTTAACATAAGGCCAAATCTGCAATACAGCATGGACAATTAAGTGCACAATTTTTGTATAAATGCAAAATCCCTCACTGTGAATTATTTAATTAATGCTCTACAGTTCATTTAATAGTGCTCTTTCAAAGGCCATTTCACTCACAGAAAACTAATTTCATTCTTCGGGTTGATTTAATTAGATTGTATGATATATGGTATTGCTAATTCAGTGGCTCTCTTTGCAGTGTCTAGCCCGTTGCTCCTATTGTCGGCAATCTGTCAGCCCCATTTTTAACAGTATTGAAAAATTCAAGCTTTATTATTGCTCGCTCACTCTTTCTCTCCCATCAGGAGGAAAGTAATGAGCTTTTCTTCTTATGAGAGCAAGCAGAGAGTGTGGTGCCCTTAGAGCTTCAGGCACCGAGCAGTATTAACAGCCTGATTCATGAGTTAAGTTTCTAACTGCCCGTGGCTATTAGCACTCAGTCCTTTGGCTGTCATTTAGTTAAAAAGACTCTTCGGTTAATTCACTCTTTTAATGAGACTGTGCTATTCAACTAATGTATTTTACTGTATGAAAGGTCACACCAGGAAGCAAAACAGATTGGAGGGAATGTAGCGGGAAGCCTGGCTGTCAAGAAACAGTTCAAGCCTCGCAGGCATTTCGCCGTCGCAGCGCCCGTAATAGGCTATGGAACTGATGGGCCAGCGCTCACCTCAACAGTTGAGCACCATAAATCACGGCTAAATAGAAAGCAGATTAATCAGAGCCACAGACAAAAAGAGCACGTGTTTCATTACCCATATAATCACTAACATGATTGCCAGACAAGCCGAGGGAACTGTACGCGGGGCTGACAAAATGCAGCACGGCGGCAAGCAGGGAACTCAGCTCCACGGAGCTGCGGCCACTAAATCTTTTCATTAAGTAGCTGCTCTGAGAGACCTTCTTGTTGGAGGGCCACTTGCTCAGAGGGTGGTGTGGGGGGAACAGGCGTGAAACAGGAATAAAAGGGGTTGCATTTGAGAGAGAAAGGTCAGAGGCAGCAGAGGTGGAGGCTGGGGAGAGGCTTTTCCTCTCCATAGCTCAGTTTCTGCATCATCCCCTGTGTTACTGTGGCTGGAAGAAGCACATTAGTGACAGGATGACCCGCTCCTCTTCCTCCCATCTTTATATAAAACCGCAGCAAGCCAGACCCAGTCTGCTCCCCACTGTTTTCTGTTTGATGTGCCATCCCCTTAGCTGTGTGGCACATACCAAGTCTTAACATATGACAGGACATGTCATTTTAATTTATTCTGTGCTTCTCCAACGTCATTTCCTTATTGCACTCCCCCTCTCCTCGCTCACACTCTTTACGTCATCAAGAATTGTGTGTAATACATGTGTTCCCATCCCACAGCTTCCCCCTGCTGAGCTTCAGAAGAAAGGTATGGTTGGAAATCTGGTTTACTTCAGCATCTCTGCTTGGGATGCCCAATTGAAAATGTTTTCCTGAATATTGCTCATTAATTTGCAAAAGGAGGAAACGAGAAGAACCTCTGCTTTTCATAGCTTTGCACCTGTCTATCGAGGCATTAAACATCTGAATTATTGTGAGGGCATGTGTGTGTTTTGCTCATTTTTAATTACTGCTGTTGGGGGAAAACTCCAGCACTTTAGGGTGAAAAGTATATTATTTTTTCAGAAACTGTAATTCCCTCAAACTACGGTAAACAAATCATTCTGATTTAAATTTCCCCAGCAACTTCCAAACAGGGAAACCGTATGTTTAATTACTAAACATCTGTTGCAAAGAATACCCCTAGCTTTTGCAGCACTAATATCACTGTATGAATTTTAAAACCTGTCAGCAAGGGATCACGAAAGCTTTGGGAGCAAAGAGCTGCTCACTTTAACCCCTGAACCAGATAATCTAACAGTAATCCATTCAAAACTAATCAAACATTTACAGAAACGCACCAGCACTGAGGAAAACAATTCATCATCTTCATATGCTCATTACACTTCCAACATCTCAATCTACCTATGTAAATGAGACCGGGGATCTGACATCAGGTCCATGTACAGAAATTATAAACAAATATTCATCCATTATGCTGCTGAAATTTAACAGCTGGAGCACTAACAGTAGCTGAACTCCAAGCCCCGAGTATCAATTATTTATGAACCTAAAACTGACAAGACTGTCTAGGTGAATTAGCTGCATATGTCAAGCTTTGTTATAAATCCCAGCCCACTGTAAAACTCATTTTCATAGAATGTATGTACAAGGCTGACAATATATCAACAGTACGGCATTAATAATTTAGAAGAATGGTACCATAAGGGAGCACCTAGAAACTCTGCTCTGCAATATAGTTGATATTACAAATAAAAAAGTCAAATAAAATGAATTTCCCATAAACAGAGAATCAAATAAAGCATTTCTCTATGAGTTTATATTCAATTTTCAAAAAAACTTACCAGTTGATACTTGCATTTTTTAGAAACCATAAGCATCACCTGAAGTTGTTCAATTTTTTTCTTCCATTGCTAAAAATGCCTTTGAATTTTTAGGCCCATTGATGCTCACTGCATGGCATTTATTTTATTTTCACAGAGTGAGAACTAAAACTAAGGTAAGAGGTGGAAGGAAAGCACTGTTTGCAGCAAGCACTGCTGCACACTCTGGTTCAAGACCTTGCAAACAAATGCAGTTAATTATAGGCTAAAATCTACCCTTTGATATATGCATGGGGCACAAATTCAGGGAAAGGCTGGCCTACTCTGATAGTAGAGTTTGGTTAGGTATCTTAACCACTGATCTCATTACAGTTAGCATGGTATTTCTTACGTACTTTTTTGTGAAAAGCCAATACAAAAGCTTTTGGACACCCTACATAGCATAAGCAAAATGAAAGGAGAAATTCTAAACTGAGACATTTCTAAGCTCAAGGAAAATCCTGATCTGAATATCTACAGAGAGATTCATGGGCACATCACAACCTTGTCCAGTGCCTGAGGAATTCTGAATTTTGCTGTTCTATCCCACCTCCACCAAAGAGCAGCCACCTGGTGCTTTGATGGAGCAATGCACACTACTCAAAATCTGAATTTTGTTCAGAAGTTCCTGGTTTATTCCTGGGTACAATTTAACCTATGCCCATGAAGGCATGGCTGGTTGCAAGCAGCTTTTTGATATACAGAAGGGTTGTCCACAAAGCCAGTTATTGCACACTTATATGAGATCCATGTCTATCAAATAAACAAAATTTTATCTTATATACACAAGTAACCCAGGTTTTGATCAACTATGAACATCAGCTGTCTTTTTCTCCACAGTACAACTTTCAGATTATTAAGAAAAAGGTAGAGAGGGAAAGGAGAGAGAAGGAGAAAGATACTCAGTCTCAGTCTCGAGTACAGACACCAATGCTGAGCGGTGGTTAAAGGGAATCTGACATGTTAAGCTCATGAGGGTGCTGTTGACCTCATGAAGACACTCCCTCACTTAAAGTCAGCGTCTGTTTTGTATACTCTTTAACTGGGATTCATACTGACAATATACCAAGAATCCATGAGGGCATCATTTAGGAATGATGAAAACAAATCCTAGAATCTCAAAACTGAAAACACTTTATCACAACAAAAGTTAAAAATAAATGTGCATTTTAAAAGAATCGGTAATACTTCAAGAGAGATTTATAGGGAAGATAACAGAGTGGTTTTGAGTCAGGAGAAAGAGCAGAGAAGGAAAAATGTCCTTAGTGATGCACAGTTATACATCAAAGCAGGAAAAAACAGTTGATTTTATGAGTGAGGTGAGAAAAATACTGCAATGCTGTCTCCTCATCTGCAGGATACTGTTGTTTCTGACTCAGGAAATATTCGTGAGAAACTGGGAATATTTAAGAGATAGATAAATTAAAACCAAACATGTGCCTGGGTAATATGTGATGCCTGATAACACCAGAGATTAATGAAAGTGTTCTTTTAGGAAGCTGGTGGTGTTGTGATCAGGGGTACTCATGGGTTATCCAGTGAATCCTGTAGTACAGAAGGAGGGTTTGTATAGCCATTCCTATGTAATTCTTCAGACCATAAGGGCTTTCTGCTTCTCATTGTTTTAGTGTAATCTGCACGGGTTTCTTGCTTTATGTTTTCAAAAGTAGATGATAATAATAATAATAATTCACTGAGGGTGGGATACATTCACAGGCAGAAAGCCTGAGACAAGGCCTTGTATCACTGATGTCATGCCAAAGTGCTTAAAATAGGAATTCATTTGGATTTAAATGGTGAAGAGATCTTATGCTGACTCACTATATACAAATGAACTAAATGAACTTCACGTTGAATGTCCTTTGATGCCGTGGTGCTGCCATAGGCACATAAAAAGGTGTTTTCTGTTGAAACCCCTAAGAATTTTCCCTACAGACTTCAAATGCAGAATGAAAGTCTTGCCACCTGCTTGAAGCAATGAAGGAGGTGTTATAGGCAATCCACAGAAGAATTATCCAAGTTAAATTTTTGCATTTAATTAACTGATGTGGTGTGTGGTGACATCTCTTACTCTACAGGTGGCTTTTCTCGCAGATTGATGTTTTTATTAATACTTCCAAGTGTCTTGTTCAGGTGCACCTATGCAAATTTTCTCATTAGCTCTTCTAGTTAATATACTAAAGCCTTCTAAAATACTTTCTCTTTTCCGGAAGTCATGACTTTCCAGCACCGTGTTGTAGAGGAGCTACAAGCTGGCACTCCTGTTCTTGCTGTTACATATCACACCACAGCACAGATAGAGTTATCTGTGCCTCCCCAACAATTTGGCAGCCCTTGCTGTCCTCACCGCCTGCCACAGGCACTACTAACTGCTGTGCTCAGGGGCGCAGTGCCCAACAGGCTCCCTTTGGGATCTCTCTGTCTTCCACTGATAACAGGGAGTTGTGCTCTTCTTCTCCAGCAGAGGAAAAACGTAGATTCAAGTTTCCTTTTCTAATTCCATCAAGGACTGTGGCTATTCAGAGTCGTGATTTTGGTTTGAAATTACCCAACTATACTAACTATTTATTATGAAACATTACAGCAATTAGCTAAATCTACTCACATGGTTAAGAAAACATTTAGCAAAACCCATACCTGGCTCTTCAAAGTGTTTTCTAGCTGTCACCAAACACCATCCTACCCAAAACCAAATCAGAAGCCATTCATCATCAGTGAGCCAGGATGAACAAACTCAACCGACAGTTTGAACACCAATAATGACCTTATGAAATAAAGTCATTATTTTCTATCTCACAGTAATCTCTATTTACTGAAGAAGAGCTGTAGTTACTCATATTTGAAAACTGTTTATGTTAAGTTAGAGTAGAAAGGTACACCAACCTCCAGACTCCAAATATAACTCCTATGGGCAAGTGTGGGTTAAGCTTTAAAGATACAGGCCAGCAACAAATGAAGAGTGATTTGAGTCCTTGTGTGAGTTTGAGCTAACATTTCATGTGAGACTGGTTTTATGAGGGCTATATGGTACATTTCCAAGGCATCAGCTCAACAGCTGTATGTTTTCCCTTAATTTCTGAGAGGGCTTTTCAACACAATAGCCCTATGAAATCTTGAAAATTTTAGGTAGAACTGAGCCTAGAGCTGAGAGTCTCATAACAGTAACTCAGAAACTGGATTTGGAGATGAAAAATAATTCAAAATGGAAAAAAAAATTATATATTTTTTTGAATTGGCTATACTTGGCGATAACTCTTGACTTATTCTTCTGTGCTGCTGCAATAAGCTATGATTCTGGGGACCTGCCTTTGTGACTAAAAAGATAACTCTCTTGTTGGGAAGAAAATTGCCTCTCTGACATCAATCTTTGGAATAAGGGTTTACAGAAAGTAGTATACATGAAAGGAAAAAAAAATAACTATCCCAAGCTAAGTATTCCAAAACTATCCCAAGCTAAACAAGCACTAATTTATGAGAATACTGCTCAATTTATGGATTGCTGAGTGGAGCATTCATCTGGTCTGCCTGGAAAAGTAGTGCTAGCCTTTGGCTAGGGCCTTGGTGAGCACAACAGGAGATCTGAAGGACCTACAAACTGTATTCAGGGAACTAGTGAAACTATCTGGGACACTGAAACTCACCTTGACTGTTGTAGGCACTTAGTTTCACATCTTTAACTCATGCATGTTGAGTTTCACCATATGGGTAGTTAAGTTCTCTTTTTCCTTTCACTGCTGTCTCTCTGGTCTTTGTACAGGGTCTATATCATATTGATGGAATAACCATATATGAGATCGCTGCACTAGTTAGTAATTTCATTTGAATAGTTTCCAGCCATAAAATATCATTTGCAGCAATTCTGGTTTATGAATATTTTCATTTTCCATTGGCAAGTGGTTTACGACTGTATAAGTCATGCTACCTACTGTCTAAGGGTAGCTAGTTGCTATCTAGTCTCTAAAAAGACTGTGGCCTCGTTGCTTTGTGCATTGATGGTAGCAATAGTAAGCTTTAAAAGGAGCATAAGAGAAGATAAGCAAAGATTTGCATGGCATTGACCATGAAGATTGCATAGTAATAGCAGACATAGCTTCTTGACTACTGTTTTGGTTTTTAACTGGACTTTGCAAGTGATAACACCCAGATCTTTTGTCAACAGAAAGACCCCATATTAGCACCTCTTCACAGGTAAGAATGAAGTAGAAAAATCTAAAATCCCAGTCTTATCTTTTCCTCTCCAAGCTGTTGTCCATATTTAAGGAAGCCTACATAAATTCCTGTGAATTGAAGTGATCTGATTATAAAACTCAAGATCCTTTAAATGTCAGATGTAGACCGTAGTGCTATATAACACAGTTTAATGTGATGCCAACTTACAGTTAAGTAAATTACAATACCCACAAAGTACAAAAGAGTATATTGGCAGGAGACATGCTCTTGATTTTTAATGACACCTAATGTAAGTACTTGTCCATCAACAGCAAAGATCAGCCTGATGAAAAGCACCATTAATTATCACTTTTACATAACACAAGGGGAGTGTGGAGTAGGAGTTGGAAAGGAATTCTCCACTTTCATCTCTTGAGGCATAGAAGTAGTAACAACAGGCAACAGCCAGGTAACTTTTCTCCAAAGTTTAAGAGGTATGACTGACAACCTAAAACCACTTTCATTTTTGACCTACTAAAACATATCCACTGCAGTGAGTCTCACTCTACCTGATTGATACTGTACTTAAAATGCCTCAGGGTGTATTTTGCTTCTGATAAAGCACATTAGACCTACTTGTCTATGAAACAGAGCTGCTAATCTCGGCAGTGCCGTTGATTGTTCATGGCCTATGCACACCTCATATATGGACAATTAAATTTACTAACCATTTCAAAATCACATACAGCTAGCAACAAAAACTAGGTTTGCAATATTTGAATGGCTGAACTTGATGCCTGATAAATCTCTCCTTTCTGCTTTCCTTCCAGCTCATTCGGAGGGTGCAACACATATGTTGGAAGACAGAAGTTCGCTTATAATGTTTTACATGCTCTAAAATTGGAAGGTCCTTATGGTTGTAATGATGCTGATTTTTGTTAATAATTTCATTATGAAAAGCAGATGCTGCTTAAAATAAGCAAAGCTACTGCATTCATCCTACTGCCAGTGAGTGGCTGCCTTCCATAGAAAGCAAAGCAGAGAAATATCAGAGTGGTGTAAGTAAACAAAATAAAGCAAAGCAAAACAAAATGAAGCAATAAAACCCCATGGAGAGTGAGGAACAGGTTTGTGACTGAGACTGCTAAGTAGAGCCATACATTTTAAAAATATCTGTAGGATCTCCTGACTTCTGACAATGAGGAATGGTTTTAAACTGACAGAGGGTAGGTTTGGAGTAGACATTAGGAAGAAATTTGTCCCTGTATGGGTGCTGCTGTGCTGGCACAGGGTGCCCAGAGAAGCTGCTGCTGCCCTGTCCCTGGCAGTGTTCAAGCTGAGGTTGGACAGGGCTTGGAGCAACCTAACCTAGTAGAAGGTGTCCCTGCCCATGGCAGGAGGCAGGAACTGGATGAACTTTAAAGTCCCTTCTAGCCCAAACCATTCCATGATTCTGTGATTCAATGATTCTTTTGCTCTGCCTTGTCTTTTAACAAAGAGTGGACAAATGAAAGAGAGGAGTTAAGAGTGTGCTGAGAGCTGTACTTTCTGTAGTTTTTAGGTCTGATATGAACCGTTGTCTTAAATGTGTATGACTTTTTCCAGTGTTCTTGGTCTTGTGTTATGGTAACTTTCGAGTATCATATGTTGATTTGATTACTGGAAAGTTTTTCTGCAATTTGTTTTCGTTCGGGAAAACAGTGAGGAAGGAAATGGACTTGTAAATAATTAAAAGTTTCTATAGGATGGTGTCATGATGACTTTGATGATTTTACTTCTACAACACTGATTTAGTCTATGATAGAAAATAATATGAGACTATAGAGAGTGACCCTTCCTCACTGCATCCAGGTTGTGCGCATATGCCCTGGAGTGATGCTCTGTGGCTCCAGATTCCTACAGACTATAGCAGAGCATTTAATGGCAGGTGAACAGACTGAGACGCTACAGCTGTATTTAATGGTGGCATTTCCGAATCTAAAGGTTGCAAGGTAAGGAATTAAGAAATATTCTTCTGGAAGAAGGTTTTGTGTGTTTGCCTCCCTAAATATGTGTAATGGCAGCGTATTCTCTAACAAGGATATGGTTCGAGACCATCTTCAGAATATGAACCTACACAAGTCCATGGGATCAGATGAAATCCATCCAAGGGTCCTGAAGGAGCTGGCACATGAAATTACTAAGCCACGGTCCATCATGTTTGAAAAATCACGGCAGTCAGAAGTTCCAGGTGACTGGAGAAAGGGAACTATAACCCTCATTTTCAAGAAGGGGAAAATGGATGAGCCGGGGAACTACAGACCAATCAGCCTCACCTCTGTGCGTGAAAAAATCTTGGAGCGGATTGTCCTGGAAGGCATGCTGAGGCACAGGAAAAACAACAAGGTAGTTGGTGACAGCCAGCATAGCTTCACTAGGGGGAAATCCTACCTGACCAATCTGGTGGCCTTCTATGATGGGGCTACAGAATTGATGGACAACAGTTGATGCCATCTACCTAGACTTGTGCAAAGCATTCAACACTGTCCCACATGGCATCCTTGTCTCTAAGTTGGAGAGAGGTCAATTTGATAGCTGGACCACTCAGTGGATAAAGAAATGGCTGGATGGCCATATGCAAAGAGTTGTGCTCATTGGATCAATGTCCAGCTGGAGACCAGTAACAAGTGGTGTCCCTCAGGGATGGGTGTTGGGACCGGTCTTGTTCAACATCTTTGTCAGTGACATGGACAGTGGGATTGAGTGTTCCCTCAGCAAGTTTACCTATGACACCAAACTGTGTGGTTCAGTTGATATGCTGGAGGGAAGGAATGTCATTCAGAGGGACCTTGACATGCTTGTGAGGTGGGCTGACGAAAACCTCATGAAGTTTAACCATGCCAAGTGCAAGGTCCTCCAGCTGGGTCGGAGTAATCCCAGGCACAGCTACAGGTTGAGCAGAGAGGAGGTTCAGAGCAGCCCTGAGGAGAAGGACTTGGGGGTGTTGGTCAATGAGAAAATGAACATGAACAGGCAGTGTGCTCTTGCAGCCCGGAAAGCCAATTGTATCCTGGGGTGCATCAAAAGGAGGAGGACCAGCAGGTCAAGGGAGGTGATCCTGCCCCTCTACTCTGCTCTCGTGAGACTTCACTTGGAGTATTGTGTGCAGTTCTGGTGTCCTCAA
>JASSUY010009419.1:40001-51945 GCA_032466535.1 Forpus xanthops | reverse complement strand
AGCTAAAAATCCAAAACACAGTGCTACACCAGCTACTACTTAAAGAAAAATGACTGCTGCTGCTGAACCCATGACAAGGTCCTAGAGAATGAAGGTGGCAGATGTGTTGAATCCTTGTGATGATATTCCAACCATGTGATTACTCCAGTGTTCAGATGAAGGTGTCAGTTTGGCCAGGAGGCAGGAGCTAGTGCATAGCAAGCCACCAAAAATAGAAGCTTCTGTGATTTTTTTGTGGATCTTGTGCCCTATGCTTGGAAGCTCTTTCCATGCTAAAGGCCCTAATCCTGGCACCTTCAGCTTCATCTTGTCAAGCAAAGTGGTATAGGTTCCCATAGAGTTTGTTTCTGTAAGGCTATGTCTGAGGGTGCTGCTTGGTTGAGTTCATGCAACCTAATATACAGGAGGATGTTTCTTAAAATTCAGTCAGTCTAACACTTAAGTTATTGAATAACATTGCAGACTTATTAGACACTAACCCATTCCATATTTAATACTTGCAGAATTAATAACTGATTCGGCTTGGGACATGATGAATGTGCATGTCAGAGTCTAATCATATCTGGCTTTTGTTCCAGCATATTCCAGAGGTGAAACATTATTTTATGACTCCCTTACTCTATGCATTTTTAAAAACACAGAATGAAAGGTCTTGGCTGCAATCCAGTCACTAGGATGATATTCATTCCAGGAATATTCTGAAGACCACTGCTTGCTGCTCATCCTCCTGATATTCTTCAGTTGATTGTTCCCTCCTTTACGATTGAGACATTTTTTTTTTCTTCCCATTTAAAATCTTATGTAGTTTTAGCTTGATGTAGTAAGAAAACATGAATTCTAGTGACAAAAGCTCTTTGTTTACCTGTATTTATTCACAAGGCATCACCGTCCTTTAAGCTTCACAAAGCAAGTTTAAAGGAGGTTGTAAACTCGGTGTATAAATATGGTGTATTTCAATCTTCATCCCTTATGAGATGCTCAGATGAGCTACTACTATTCACATTTCTATGGAAAAACAGTTTATCATGTGGAGAGCTCCAGAAGTGGCAAGGAATCACATACTTCTTACTATTTAAGCATGAGCAGCTGGTCATTTTCCTACCCTGCTTGTGCTTAGAGATGTAATACTGAGCTATTAGAGTATAATTGTATAAGGTATCTTGAAATATGTCAGGTATTCCTCAGAGGTAGTATGTGCATTAGTGAATAGTACTGGGTATGTCTAGCATGACTTGGAGAGTCTGGTGTATGCAAAAGAGGATTCCAAAAGAAGCTATCTACTCTGAAAATACTGATTCTGAAAAATAAACCCGTGCACTTACTTTCAGTCAAAATTAATGACACCTGAACAACAATGTTTGGTGTGCTGGTTTTGGCTGAGACAGTTAATTTTCTTAACAGGTAGTATGGGCTATGTTTTGGATTTGTGCTGGAAACTGCTGTTCCCGGCAGAACAGTTTTGGCTGTTTTAGCTATTGCTGAGCAGGGATTACACAGAGCAAGGCCTTTCCTGCTCCTCATATCACCTCACCAGTGTTTAGGTGGGGTGTGCATAAGCAGTTGGGAAGGAGGCCCATCAGGGACAGCTGACCCCAACTGACACAAGGGAAGCCCCATCCCTGGCAGTATTCAAGGCCAGGCTGGACACAGGCTTGGAGCAAGCTGCTCTAGTGGAAGGTGTCCCTGCCCGTGGCAGGGGGTTGGAACTGGATGAGCTTTAAGGTCCCTTCCAGCCCAAACCATTCTATGAATCTAGATTCCATTCCATATGATACTATGCTCATGATATAAAGCTAAGGAAAGAAGAAAGGGGAGTTGGACATTTGGAGTGATGGTGTTTGTTTTCTCAAGTCACTGCTACCTGCGATGGAGCCCTACTTTCCTGGAGATGGCTGAACACCTGCCTACTGATAGCAAGTAGTGAATGAATTCCTTGTTTTGCTTTGCTTGTGTGAGCAGTTTTTTCTCTACTTATTCAATTGTCTTTATCTCAACCCACAAGTTTTCTCACTTTTGCTCTTCTGATTCTCTCCCCCATTTCACTGGGAGAGAGTGAGTGGTTTTGTGGGGTTTAGTTGCCAGCTAGGGTTAAACCATGACACTTGGAAGAAGAGATTTTCATCTTAACAAAATGTGCACTCCTTCAAGTTCTTTCAATTATTGATTATGACATTTGCAATAACTCGGGATTTTGGAAATGTTTTAAAGTAGCCTTTTCATTTTCATACGGAGATTGCTGTGGTGCTTGTTCAGCAAGATGCGAAGATGAACTCTGCATCCAAATATATAAATAACTGACTAAGCATTTAGTTTTTCCCTCACAACAGTGGCTTCAGTTGCCACCCTACTATAGGAAAGGGTATTTTGACTTACGGTTTTATAAAATCAAAAAACTAACTTGGAGATCAGTGTTAGGATGTGTTTCTATAGGAAAGAAACCTTAATGTTAAGGCTATCGTATGCAACCTGGCAGGAATCAGATACTTGCACCCATTATGACTTTGAATAGCACTTTGTTAGAGGAACAGTTCCAAGGTGACAGCTTGTAAACTTGTGGGTTGTTTTAGGGTGGAAAGGGTCAATATGATCATCTAGCCCTGTTCTGCGGGTCATAGATGTATAACCGTTCCTTTTGGATGGAAGCCCAAAGGCCAAGTCTGTCTGACATTCCAGTGCTCTTACTCTCTTGAAGTGATTTATTTTCGTAACAAATAGCCTTTTGCTTTGGCAGTAATTTTTTGCTTTGGGGAGTAGTTTTTTGCATGATTTTACAATTATGTCCAGTTCAAAGACAATTCTGGTTCTGTAATCAATGCATTTATGGGAAGAAATTGAAAGTACAGTGACTAATTCTGATCTCTGAATAGCTTATCTGGGAAAAGGATAATTTTTCTCATCATTGGTAGGCTTCAAATCAAGACTTGTTATCATTTTAGCTTGTAAGAAAGCATGAGCACAAAAAGTGGGCTAACATAGGGAAATCCTGTGGCATGGGTCATGGAAGAGGATCTGACTAGATGCACAAATGATTGCTCCTGGCCTTCAGACTGCCGAATTACTTCATGCATGTTAACCATAGTTTACAGCAAATGTGTGCAGTGGGAATTACCAACATCATGAAACAGGCTGTAACAATTTGTTCTGTTTCTTTTGACATTTCATTCGCATGTGGAAAGATAGAAAGAACTATATAACAAAATAACACATTAAAATTATATCGCCTATGGTCTTCCAAGACAGCTTTCCTGTGTCTCTAATTGTTAAGGATAAAAGGGGATATTCCTGTAATGGCTGCTGCATTTGTTATAATTAAGGGTTAAGGTATGTGATTAGTATGGGAGGGATGTTGACACTGGTGCAAAAATGCTGGGTTCTCCTTCCAACTCCTGCCTATTCCTAGCTGGCTAGCTAAAACAAATAACACTGCATGCTAAATATAAGTGGCTAGATCCTACTGTGGATCCATCTGCAAACATACCATGTGCCAGTTGCTCTAGGTAGGGTATCTTGGCATAGACATGTGTTTACAGAGAAAGCCTTTTTTCCTGTTTTTAACTTCTGCCCTAATTGTTTCCATGTATTTCAGACTTGGGTTTCTCCCATTTCATGGACATGAGAGCAATTAGCCAAGAACTTACAAGCTCAGCAGAGTTAGGGGATTAGTTTATAAACAAATCAAGGTTGCTCACAAGGTATGTTTTCTCAGATCCGGTGAAATGGCAAATACAGGCATCTCTCAATTAGTCTGACCAGCAAGGGGGAGATGGGATAACCTGGATAAAGAAAACAGAGATAGTCCAAAACACATGTAAATGAGTCAATAAGACCTCATGATAAAAGACTAAAAGAGAAAAGGTTTATGATGCTTTTGGCTTGAATTCGTGGGTGCTAATGAGCTCCTGAGCTGGGAAGTCTATGCAGCGTGCTGCTATATACCTTAGCTCAAATCTACCATGTGTGGTATAAACATTTCCCTGGTTCCAGGGCCCTAAGAGGGACTCTGTGTTCATAAACAGGGCTGTGAGACAGAGCAGCTCCACTCCTGAATCATGTCTGGCTTGGCTGGCCCCTGTAACCAACTTCTGGTTATAGGGGCACTCCAGTGCAGATCCCTCTGTGGTCATAGCATAGCTCATCTGCTGCGCAGGCACCCTGCCCCATGGGCTGCAGACCTCACCCCATGCAAGGCTTTCCTGGCATCTAATTTCAGTACATACTCTTCTATCTGCTCTCTGTATTGTGGTTGCTTTCCCATACTACTTTAATTAAATAGCTTCTGTCTGCTGTTTCAGTATTATCTGCTTGCCAGTACTTAAACCGACATTTTCATACACATCTCTAAACACACTGCGTCAAAATTTGGCCTGAGTTATACCAAAGGCCTTTTCTGAGCTCTGAGAAAAGCAGCGGAAGGTACCTTACAGGAAGTTAATTTGTAAAGCAAAACATAACCGGATTTACTATACAATGAGGCATTTTAAAAGCTGTTGAACATTGGTCATGCAGTGTGCTAATAAACTGAAGTATACCAAACATTTAAAACCATAATGTGTGTATAGATGGGAAAAAAAAAGGTGGTAATAGCTTTTAAGGTATTGCTGTTTTATAGCTTTAGTACTCTGTAGCACTTGCTTTCAGAATTAGTATCTATTGGCACATTACATTTGGAACATGTGAATATTGTTAACTATTTCTGAGCACTTAAATATCCATGAGTTCAAACTGTCTGTTACTGTGCATTTACTTCCTTTGTGCAACTTGTGTTCTCAGCTGTCCATAACTACACAAGGTTGATGTAGTTATGTTTGCTTATTCTTTTAGAATGGACCCTTGAGGGTTAAACCACTCATTTTCTGAATGGGCAATAATATCTCGAGGTGTATTTCCACAACCAAAGAGCTTATCTTGGGCAGTGTTTTCTTTCTGCTGCTATTGGATGCCAGTTGGCCAAGTGACATTGGGAGTGAGGGTAAAGGCGTATGTGTAGTTGTTATACAGAGATGTAAAGCAACCTGGGCCTCTGTTGGTTCCCAGGCTGTTAAGAATGGGATCCTATCTTTGAGTCTGGAAGCACCATAGCACTTCTGTCCTGCATCCTCAACCTGAGCAGCAGCAGTGTTTTCTCAGGTAGCTCCACTGAAATCCACTGAGCTCCTAGGATGTGTTTCTTGTGAGGAAGGGCTGGGGAATGAGGTCTTGAATATGCAGTAGGCAACTGTCCATGCCTACCTGCTCTCTTGGTAAAGTTAAGTTTTCTGCACTGATGCTGAAAGTTTTCGGAATCAAGCCCTTGTCTGTTTTGTCATCGCCAAACCCGGGGAGGATAGTGCTCATGTGCATCCACCTCTGAAGTGTCTAAGGAGTTGGTTTTTGAGAAGAGCCAGGTACATGTATATGAGTTGTCTCCTTAGTACAGAGCCTCCCTAGCACTCTAACCCTATACTTTAGTCACTACTGACAGGTAGAGGGCAAATTTGCATAATGAACTGCTTAAATATTCAGTTTTATCAAGGCTTCAAGGCACTATTTGTCCTCGGCATCTTCAATAGCTAGTGACCCTATCTAAATCAGCATCATTTGTCAAATCAAATTAGGCTTGTTGTTAATTTCAGACAGTGATGTTCATCTTTTTGATGCTTTCAAACAACTCTGAGGTAAATCCCTGTGACATAATGCTGCTTAGATATGCTAAATGAGTCACTTGTTCAATGCTGCAATTGTCAGAAAAATATGAATCTTAGCTCTAAGGTAAATATTGTTGGGTCACTTGAAATGTATGCAAATTTGACATTTCTCTGCTGATTAGCATATCTACACATCAAAGTTTTCTATATATCACATCAGATATTTTTGATTTGGGAGAGTTAAGGTCAGTGGCACTTGGCATACACTTTACTTTGCATCAGACAAGATGGGAAATGAAAATCTTCTTAGGGAAACTTTCCAGCTCAAGTCTTACTTTGCTGAAACAAGAACATTGAAGAGGAGTAGGGGAAAATAGTAGTGGTTCCTGCTTTTTCTGTATGAAACTAATAAAGGATCATAACGAGATTAATCACTTAACTAATGAATTCCAAAGACAGAGGAGGGAATAGATTGGGTGTTTGGGTGCAGAGCGTAAAATGCTTCTCTTAATCTCTGCAATGAATTTGCTCATGTAAAATATTCGCCTGTGCATGTGTGTTTGCTTTTGAAATGAGGCTTTGGTTTTAATGAAGAAAAATAGGAGATATTTGCTGTTCTTTAGAGTTGTGTTTTGATATGTCGATCAAATACATCACTGAGGGTTTGCATTATCCTTCCACAAATCCATCTGTGTGTGATGGCTTGCTGCAGTTCATAAGTTCATTAGCTCCATAGATGCTAATATTACTGGTCACGAGAGTTAATTGCTCACACATTTTGCACATTAGGCCTTTAGAGATCATCGATAAATAGTCAGCAGATCAGGGTCCCCAAAACTCTCCATGAAAATCCATTATGCTCAATGATTTGAATGGTCCTAGGCTGCCATTTACATCACCAGGGGAAGGATAATTGTACTTCCTTTTGACGTCCTGATACCTGAGCAGATCTGCGTCAGTGAGGATAAGAAAGCACACAGTAAGCAGAGATTAGACAGAAAAAAACTCTCTAGCATCTTGCTGGAGAGCAAACTCGGTGCACAAGTACAGGGACTTCCTGTTCTCCTGCAGTGGAGTAACTCGGTCATGTAGATGTTCCTTCCCTTCCAAAAAGAGTGAAAGTCTCTCAACTGCAGGATCCAGTGAATGCCAGCAGAATTTGGTTTCAAAAATAAACCATTTTCCAAATTATTGGAGCAGAAAGATGTGTCAGACTCTGCTAACGCATGTTTATTTTTTTTCTCTCCTGTAACTGAAACATGGCAAAAGTCTGCTTCCTTCTCCTTTACATTGTGTGAGTATGTGTGTGCGTGTGTACACAGATATGAATTTTATACATTGCATGAGACCTCACATGCTGCATCCTAGAAATGACAGAATGGACTTAGACTCCAGAAAATAAGATGCACCAGTGCTGGTTGTTCCACTACTGCTGCAGGGCATATAGCACCATTCAACCACATTAGTAGTTGATGTTTGATGATAAATCAATAATAGCTTTTATCCTCTAAGTAAAAGATATTTTATTCCCTTTCGCCTTTCCCGTGATGGGTGATATAAAACCAGGAGCTGTGCTCACATTCTTGAGGCAAGATTTTAAAACTATTTTGGTGTAAGATTCACATTTGCAAGCTGCCCATGCTTCCCATATTGGCAATGATTTTGACAAATGTAAAAAAGTCACTAATATTTTGACACTTTCACTGCCCAACTATGATACTAGCTGGCTGTGAATTCAGTTATTCATTGTTCTGCTGTATTTTAAAGACTGGTCCAGAGCCAATGTACTGGACCAGCTCCATTCATTCATTTTCAAGATTGAAGTTTCAGCTAACTGTAGTGGCCATTTTTCAAATAGATCTGGAAACCTCTTCCAATTTAACAGGATCACAGAGAATAGAAAAAGTCGAGTGTGCATGTAGATTTAAAGCTCTTCCCTTTGAGGGAAGGAATATGCACGTTTCGGCATGAATCAACCTAGTCTTTATCAGATTTCTGACTGCTCTCATTTTTTTCCTTTAAGATATGACCAGTGTTTCTTCACAGTAAGGCAAGCAAAAAAAAAAATTAGAATCTTTATAATGGTGAGATGGATTTAGAATAAAATTAAATGAAGGAATAACTGGTTTTAATTCTAAAAATGAGAAATCACTGCACTGGACTCATGCTGTCTGAGATTTATAGCATCTCCGTTGTTACTTTTAAAGAAACTGAAAAGAAACTTACACCTTTTTTTCTCCAGATAGGCAAACAGAGCTTCCAAATGAGCAGAGATGGAGCTCTCAACATCCTTAGTGCACTTGCAGTCAGATCAGAAGTACAAGACCCTCTGTAATCAAATCTTTTCTGATCTGAGCATCCTGGAGAGCAGATGCACGTCTCAGTTAACAGGTCCTTTTTGAAGTGCCCTTCTTTAACAAACACAGTAAAAGCGTGCTTACCTAGGAAGTCATCTTTATTGTGCCTGCTAAAGCTTTACACTAGTTTCCAAATGCAGTAACAATATTCATCCCTCTGGCTTGTAATGCACTGATTAAAAAACAGATTGCCAGCAGTCATCTGCTATTGTCTGGCTTCCTAAATTCTGTTTCTGGTTTAATTTACTTGATTGTTCCATGCACTATTCATGAGTTCCATAATATTCCAAACTTTAATTTCAACAGATTAATTCTTACTAATTATTCAACATATGAACCTGCACATGAGAATTGTACTGTATGCACCATCCTGAGGCACAGAATGCAATGTCGAATCGTTTTCTGATTTCAAGTGGAAAACAAACTAATTATGTGGAAATATGATAATATATTGTGCTGCAGGGACAAGCCCTTTGTCTGTTTAGAAATGTTTACTTATGATCGGCTCCCTGTGTTATTTCTTCCAGGAGGAGCTGCCCTTTCTTAGTGCATAAACATTATTGACTGGTCCATGATTCTTTACTTCAGGAAAGCCGATTTACATAATTTTGTATTACTTCTGTCTGGTGGAACCAAAAAAGACATCCCAGGAAAGTAATAATTGCAGCAATCTTCTGGAAAGATAAGACACGGAAGTCCTTGGAAATGAAGGATCACTTATTTCTCCTACTTTTTTTTTAAGCTGCCTTGCGTCTTTACCTCTGTGCTGTTTGATTCGATGCATGTCAGTATCCAGCACTTCAACACAGCATGGGGTGCAAATTAACCATTAAAAACCCGAAGCAGAACATGCTTCCTCTGGTTTTCTTGTCAATGTATCCTTACCTTAAGCTAATTGGGTAATGTTGGTGCTGTGAAATATTGGGTTGCTGGATCGTTCATTGTTTGGGGGAAGTATGGTGAGGTCCTGTTATCATCAATGATGTCCTGCCATGGTTGGTGATATCGTTGGCAGTCTCAGCATTACCAGGATAGAAACTGTGGCAGCACAACAAAACTTCCCTCTAATGCTGCTCAGATAAATTATTTAGTCAAATAAAGGAACTGGGGGGGAAGAGAAAATAAGACACACACACTCACCCCCCAAGTAATACATCTTTGCTTCCCATGCCATGTGAAATGTGATATGTGTTACAGGTTGAAAGGTTGAAATATGTTTTTGGAAATTAATCACCAGAGAGAACTATAAAAATAGAGGAGCTGAGTTTCTCAGGGGTCCCTGAGCAGTAGGGGCATTATGTAGCAAGTCAAGTCTCCACAAAAACAAACACCAGCAACAATGGAGGAAGATAGAATCTGAGCTCTAGAACTACGTTTTAATAGACCTTGGGTGATACCAGGTGGTTTAGCATATATTATAATACTTTCATACCCCTTAGAAAGCCAGCTCTTAAATAACAGTAAGTGTATCTGGTTTTCCATCCTACTGTCTTCCCAAATAATTTTCAGTTTATGAACTATGGAACATATTGCTCTATTGGCTCCATTTACTTGTCGCTTTATAATGGCAAGAGAGCTTGCAGATCATCTGCTTTGTGATTCATTTGTACTTTTGCTATTATTTCTACTGTCTCTTTCCTAAAGACCCTAAGGGACAGCCAGAGGTATGTGAACTAATGTAAATAAGATCCCTTATCTTAAAAGTTCTCATTCTAGGACCCAATTTCTACATCCAAAAAGAAGCCTAGCATTCATTTAGCCTTTTTTCTTTAGCAACTCTAATAGAAGTTTGCAGTTACATTATCCCCACCTTAAAGTGAAAAAGCGGAGTCAATGTTGTGCCCAAGCATTATTTTACTCCTCTCTAAATGTCGTCTCTCCTTTGTGCTTCTTTATATATAATTGAACATTGAGTTACAAGTCCCCTTATACTCTGCATCTGCCTGTTTGTCCCAACCCTGCTGCTCATTACTGCTTGAAAAGAGGGATCTGATCTTGGGATGAATCCCTTCATCTGTTCCAGCCACTGATTTTCAAAGACCTTTTTCCTGCCACCAAGAAAAATGGATGAATCTATTTTTCACAATAAAAATGCTCCCAGAGACACCAGGGCAGCTCAGGACAGATGTGCAAATTGGAAGAGGCAGTGCAGAGGGGAACTTTTAGTATTAATTGTAGATCTTTCAGGTTTGATATGAATCTTAAAAGTAATGGCTTAAAAGACTCTGGCATGAGTTTCCTGCTATCAGTTAAGGATGGTTTTGTTCATACTTAATGAAGGGATCAGGGATAGGGAGAAAGATGGGATTATGTGGATGTCATGGTTATTTTTGTCATTTGGGTTCAGAGTTGAAAAGTAACTTGTTCCTTTCTCAGAAATAAGCACTGTGGAAAATTTTCTCAACAATGGCTGAAGAGCATCTCTTAATTATATTTAAATAATTGAAATATAAACATAATTTAGATATTTATAAAGAATATACTTATATAAAGATATTTATAATAATATTTACATAGTTATATAAAGATATTTATAAAGAACTGGCTGGATGGCAGCATGCAAAGAGTTGTGGTCAATGGTTCAATATCCAGTTGAGACAAGTAATGAGTGGTGTCCCTCAGGGATCAGTACCGGGACCAATCCTGTTCAACATCTTTGTCGGTGACATGGAGAGTGGGGTTGAGTGAGCCCTCAGCAAGTTTGCCAATGACACCAAGCTGTGTGGTTCGGTTGATACACTGGAGGGAAGGAATGCCATCCAGAGGGACCTTGGCACACTTGTGAGGTGGGCTGATGTCAACCTGATGAAGTTCTATGATTCTATTATAACCAAGCAGACCCTGTTTCCTTTTTGTCACAGCAGTGTGCTTAGCATATTGGAAATACAACAACTCAAGGAAGCAGGGGAATGCAAGGAAAAGAGGATGTTTCCACAATCCCTGGGTGTACTGCGGATCCTGCTACAGCCTGCAGCTGTACCGCTGGCTCTAGGCTGTGATCTCGTCTGATCTCCAGCTCAGGCATGTTAGATCAGGTCAGTGCTTGACTGAAAGATGTTCCTGGAAAAAAAATGGGAGATGTTTCCAGAAATAGGAGCTGACTGAAGGTAGTTGACTGGGGTTGGATCAGACTCCCTCAGCCATGGAAGAGACCTTTTGGCCATCTCTAGCTCCACATTTGCAACAAAACCAGCAAAAGTCACACTGAATGGGGATCTGAGCAACCTGCTGCAGTGGAAGGTGTCCCTTCTGTGGCAGGGCATGGAACTGGATTATCTTTAAGGCCCCTTCCAACCCTAAGCATGCTCTGATTCTGTTCTTGCTGGCAGTCTGTGGAGTCTACCCCTTACAGTTGCTGCTGCTTTGCTTTACGGGCTGGGAGTGATACGCTGAAATACCTTATTCAGGACCAGGAGAGAACGCTTCTATCAGTGCAAAAGCATGGAACTGTATCTCCCATGTCCTAAACTACTGCTCTGAAAAGGGCAGTCTTTTGATTGGTGTGCTTTGTGTCCTTTTAATTGAGCTTTCACAAACCCTGTGCATCTTCTTGCAAGAAAGAAAGATTACAAATTATATTTTCTCATCACTTTGACTGCATATGAGTATAAAATGAAAAAGGAGGATTACTTTTCACACTTGCCCAGAGAACTGGGAGTAATCTGGGCTGGTCAATGCAGTTGTCTGAGTACTGTAAATGTAGGAGATGCAGGACTTGCTGGTGGTGGGAGAATTGTTGCAAACCCTGAAGTCTATACCTGACTTGAGGATATCACCATCTCCTTCTCCCCTTTAGCACAGATTAAGTCTGGAGCTGAGGGCAGCTGGCAGAGCAGTGCCCCTTGCCCATATGAGTACATAACAGGGTTTCGCCAAGGTCTCTGCAGATGATGGAATGTGGCGTGCTAATACCTGTGTTATTGGTTAATGCCTCTACACTGGCATGGAGCAACTTGTTAATTC
>JASSUY010009419.1:0-39901 GCA_032466535.1 Forpus xanthops | reverse complement strand
GATGATGGAATGTGGCGTGCTAATACCTGTGTTATTGGTTAATGCCTCTACACTGGCATGGAGCAACTTGTTAATTCCTGACATCTCTGAGCGTGTGGCTGAGTTAAGTTTTGATGCCTTCTGCTGTGGCCACTGAAGGCACCAGGAAAGCTTGCTCTCTGCTGCTCTGACATAAATTGAGCCTCAGATGTTCCCCATATCAGACCCAAGCATTTTGGCTGGGATTTGTAATGGTATTAGGTGGTTTTGGTCAAGCAGTAGGGCAAAAATACATTCTTGTTTCTGGATAAAGGGAGCTTCTTCAGTCCTTCCTCTAGCTCCCCATGTTTTTCCCCCTCATGTCTCTTTATGGAAGGATAAGTTCTCCTTTCCTGCCCATTTCTCCCAGGTGGCCCTCAGCAGATTTACCTTCTATCTCCTTAGCGTGTGCTCTGTTCCTTGTTCTGCATCAGCCCATCTCTGCCAGCACATTGGGGCTCTCAGGACATTTTGTATAAAGGACAGGCTTACACTCCACCCTGATTTGTCATTACCAACCTGTAGAAACCCCAAGGAAGCTGAACAACCAGTATGTCCTCAGCCAGGTTGTCTATGAAGAGCTATGTCTTACATCTGTGCTGCTTTTGGCGCACACAGATTGGTGCTTTTGTAGCCAGTCCACATCCTTTAGCTAGAGTTTATGGACATGGGTTAGCCTGGCTGCTCTATCACAAGTTGCCATAAATAAGATGCTGAGGGTGCTCAGTTTTACTATGTACGTTCTTTCATGGTGTCAATGTGGTGGATTATGTGGTATAACCTATACTGCATTTTGCTGGAAAGAAGCCTGGCACAGTTAATATCTTTATATATATAAACATATATACATGTTGTTGAGGGAGCGACTGATCCAAAGCCTATGGAAATAAATGCAAAGAATAACCTTGTCTCCCTCAGGCGTTGGATCGGGCCCAGATTCCTGATGATAATATACAGTCTTTTTTCATGATTATTTGATAATGGCTTTTTCTTTTGTGCAACAAACCATAGCGGAGGAGGGTGAGGAAGAGAGGAAAGCGAAGAGAACCACAGAAACTGTGCTAAAGGAATTTGAAATGAAAAATGCATTAAAAATTTAGTATGTGAGCAGAACCAAAAACGACTTTGTTCTGGAAGGGTGAAAGGGGGATGAAGATAGTATTTTAATATGTACCAGGCAAGAACAGGCACAAATCTGACCACGCCTGAAAACAGCAGAGAGCCACAGCCTTGGCTTACATTGAAAAGTTCTGGCAAATAATCTCTAGTTAAAAGGAGGTGTGAGAAGGAAAGAGCCAGATCTGGCACATAAACCTCTACATGTTTGTGTGAAGCTATACCACACTCAGCTTTTGAGACTTTTTGCCTGATCTGAATGCATATGTTTGATAATAGAAAATGACATATTTATATTTACTCCTTACATTACTTGGAAGCCTTTTAAAAGGGTTCAGGGAGTTCATACAAATGGTTCTGCAAGCTTCTGTGGCATTCTCACCACAGCAACCTGATAATTAAGGGTTGCACTCTGTAAGGCATGTAAAAATAATGGTGCTGGGAGCTTACAAGGCATGCAGGTAGCTCTTAGATTGCTATTAGGGAAAGATAGCTTTCTCATGTAAGCAGAGTGAGTTTGGGTTGGCTGCATCTGCAGGGACTCTTGGCCATGCAAAGATTTCTGGTAAGATCTGCTGTGTCCCTCGTGGACATGCTGGTTCACCTGTGAGCATTGCCATGCAAATGGAGATATTAAAGAGAGGTGGTTAGACACCCTCCCAGTGTTTCCATGTGTTTTGAGCTTTTCTGATGGGCTTCACTTGAATTGCCCATGAATTTTTATTTTGTAGGGAAAAGTTGTCTTCTATGGGCTAAGAGACAAACCAAGAGAAAATCTGGTTGTGCCTTTCAGGACTCTCTGTATTGAGTTAGTTTAGGAAAGTGGATGTGCATGTCAATTTTGTCCTTGTGAAGACTTCTAGAAAGGCCACAGTGGTGGAGCTTCTTAGAGAAAATGGTGGTTCTTTGGGTGAGTTTTTTCCTTCTAAAAGCTGCTGCTCAGTTACGAGGATACATCCATGGAAGCGGGAAGATGCAAGTATGCAAGTCTAGGCCATCCACATTAAGCACCCAAGAGGGGGAAACAAACCCCCTCATTTTCCTGCAGGAGTAGACATGAGTAAGAGATGTCAGTGCAGCTATGACATCTGTTTACATGGGGATTTTATGCACCTGTTCACTAGGCAATAACAAATGCTTACCATGGTGGTAGCTGTATCACACGGTACATATGCTGCTTCTGACATACATAACACCTCTTTAAGGAAACACATGGCCCCATATGTCATGAGAACTTGTTTACATTCTACAATACAGTAATGGAAAATATGTTTCATAATAAATGTTTTCATAATTTTGTGTTTAAGGAAAGAATGGGAGTTTTAAGCCCTAGCTGCCAAGCTGAGTGTCCTCCCTCATTGTTCTTGAGAGATGGGTGGCTGTGGGCTAAACTTCCTCCAAGCTTTCAAAGTTCAGAGAAGTTGAGGTCTCAGCTGGTCAGTTTTAAAGGCTGGTGCCCATGAGAAGGTAAAATTAAACAAGACTGGAACACATATTTGGGTACAAATCAGAGCCGTTACTTGGCTTGCTGTATAATGACTTATTTCTGGTCACTTTGACAAGAGCAGATGTCATGTGTTGTCTGTGTAGGACTCTTGGGATATTGAAGCCACCTTAGGAAGAATATCCCAATAGCTTTGCAGCCCCATCTTTTAGTTCAGTCACCCTGGAACCAGGGAAACAAATCCTGTAACCTCACATCCATATAATGAAGCAGGTTAACCCTTGAAGGTTGTCTAGTCCAACCTCCTGAGAAATTAATTTGGATAGGTTTTGGCTTTCGTAAGGTTTGGTTGAGATTATTCGGATCTGTGCTGCCATTCTAAGGCTTTTCCCTTCTAGTTGCTCCGTTTTCAGTTGTCAGTGTTGCCACCATGAAGCCTGCTCATACATAGGAGTCTTTCTCCTCAATACCAAGGCAAGATTTTGTCTTACAATTGAATTAACTGTGCTGTAAGAACTCAAAAGCAGCAGCTCCTATTTCCTATGATGACAGGTCCAAGAGTTAATCCTCCTTATAAAGTTTGGAGTTTTTTTTCCTTGATATTTACCTTAACTGCTACTTTCTGGTATTTATTTGTGTTGAGTTTTGTTATCACGAGTGAAAACAAAACTTTACCTTGTTTGGGGAATCCACTCATTTACAGTCAGAACTGAAGTGTGAAATATTAGATATGTGGGCAAATAACCTTTATTTTCTTGAAAGAAATGATACATTGATATCTTGTTCAAATACATCTTTGCTCTGCTTAGTCCTTCAGCAAAGCAGTATTCACCATTTCAGCAGTTCACTTGATGTGAAAGAATGGATAAATCATTTATTCCAAAGTATGATAGCAGCCTGAGCTTGTCTCTTTGTGCAACAAGTTAGTGTTATTTAACGTGAAAGGACTATTATAAGTTTCATAGCGTGTCCACCATAAGTACTTTTTATTACCTTTTATCACCTCTACCTCATCTATTGCATATATGTTAGAAGTAAAGGCATTTAATGTTCTATTTTAACCTAGCTGCCTGATAACTTCTTTAGGTGCCTTTAACTGTGGTTTGATGAGAAATGCAAACAGTCCTTGGCTATTTCTTCTCTTTATTTTTTTTCCCCCTTTTTGCCTTGGTTTACATTTTCTGCCATAAAATATGTATTCCTGTCTCAGTCCTTGTCTGTTTTGGCCAAGCTTGGAAAAGTGACGTAACTCTCTGTGATCTGACAAACGGGGGCCACAGAGCACTTCAAAACCTTCTTCTGAAATGTGTCAATGGTAAAATGGTAATAAAACTATAAAAATAGCTTAAACTGCACTTTTAGTGACATTTCCTGGCTTCTGCTTTCTCAGTGTTAGTTTCTGAGGTTCTTGGGGCTTGTGCAATATGTTGGGGCATGAAGGTACCCTTGGCCATATGCATTTGAGGACAAAGATACATATTTTGAGTACTCTGTGAGCTGAGCATGTGTTTTCTGTTTCAAATGTGCTGCTCCAGTGTAATACCACTTGAAAATCCCAAAATAGCCCATTTTGGAGAAAGTCTGATGCTCCCAGGATAGCACTGAGCAGCTCTGACCGACCTTCAGCATCTGCAGGACAAAACTGAATCCAATTCTTGTCTCTGACACAGTGTCATTGTGCAGAGTTAAAGCACCTCCTAAACTGTCTGGTCCCTGCATTTTGCATGGTAGGGAGAAGTATGATATACTCTTTTAATATCTCAAGAAGCCTAAGGCCCTAATTCAACAAAGCGTGTAAGTCTCACTTGACTTCAAGGATGCTTAAAGTTAACCATGTGCTTCATTGCCTGGTTCAAGTGGGGCCATAGATACAGTAAGAATGCATACCCCTTAGAAACTGTCCTGGTTAAAAGCATGGCCTTACCAGGCTTTAGTAGCACTCAGTTTAGTTTATAAATAAATATATTTTCCTAAAAGTCGCCCTTTAACACACTAAAACGTAAGGTTTTTTTGTTCCTAGGATAAATTCTCAACTGATGGAATCATATGCAAGATTGCTTCTCCTCATACTGAAGCTTGTTGTTCATCCTACATATATGCAAAAATATATATAGTAATATACATGCATATTTATATATATTATATATATTTGTAGGCTGTACCCACAATTAGGCCCAAGATTTCTTTTGAATTTGTAATTGCATATGGAATAGAAAGCATAGTAAAACTTGTTTAACTTTGAAATCTTGGCAGTCATTTCTTACTTTTAAATATATTTGCCCCATTTTTCATTTTATTCATTATAACTACAGAAATAGAGGGATGTTTTGAAAATATTTGGCACAGATTTGAGTGTTGTATCTTAACTGGTTATTCATTCTTTATGCTCCAGAGAGGAGGATGATGATTTCAACTCCAACTGTGTTAGCGTACACAAGAACCTTTTAAAACAGAGACGGTAATCCTGTTTTCAGCCTTTAGCATGTTAAATATACTACTGTAATTTGCAGTGCCATCTTACCTATTAATTTCTCCTATAAACTTTACCAACCTGGCCTATTGCCCATGTACTTAAGTGTCTTGTTTACAGCGGAGCGCTGACAACCTTTATGAATGGGAGAATGCCATTATTTAAAGAAGAAAATAACTTGAAATCCCTAAGGAAGAGCAGTTTCCCAGCAATTTAAGGCAGCATGCAATATTCCATCAGTCTGAAGCCAACCTTTTCTGGTTTTGACTTATTTTCCAGTCAAGAAACAATATGATAACAACCCACAGAAACTTGACAACATCATTAAATAATCACGTTTCTTCCAATGTCTGATGAAGCCGTAAAGAGAAAAAACACAAAGATGAGTCAAGTTGTATTTTGCTATCATATGCAGTGAGCAGTCTCTGAGAAATATCACTTCCTCACTACAGGGAGCCAGCACTCACTAATAGCAGAGCCAAGCAAAATCTCTGAACATTGTTATTGTAATGTTTACATAATGAGATCATACTTTTTCCCTTATGAAGTACAGGTGTAAAATCAAAACACGCTGCTCCCAGAGGAGCAACTTTCCAGCTCTTTCTTTCTTAAGCAGTCCCTGCAAACTTAACCAGCCAACTATTAATGGGCAATTGACAGCTTTGGTAAGTATATCTTTTTTTTTGCCTCTTGCAACCCTATCAATGCTAAAAAAAAATCCAAACCATCAACACCAAACACTTCTGTTCTTTAATCTTCTTTTTCCCTTCCCCATCTCCCTCATACTTTATTTTTCCAGGACCAGACAACCTACAGAAGAGCATCTGCTGGACCCTGAGTCGGGAAGCAGACATGTGGAAGCCTTGCAAATGTAGAAGCCAGGAGTGGGGCGGACCCCAGATGGTGAGTGTTTCCTCTTAACAAGGAGGCTCTTTCTCCTTCAAAAGAAGGGAGGTAGCACCCTCTAGCACTGAGCCTTTGCTACCACTCCAATGACAGGCATTGCCAAACATAAATCAGAGTGATAACAGCCTCTGCTGGGGATTCAGACCCACATTTTCCTGCATGGAAGATAAAATCTTTTCTGGTTCTTAATTCAATCACATACCCAACTGGCAATCTTGCATATCAAAATGGGAATCCTGGGAGGCTGCTGGAATATGCAGATCAACAGAAGCTAATTAGCATTTACTTGCAGCCATCCTTAACTGATTGGCAGCACAGCTGTGGGGACCAAGCAGAACATGCTGAGTTGCATATTTGTATGGCCACCTGCCATTTGGTGGGATCCAAAATAGTGTAAACTACCACTTCACAATAATTCAGTGACCTTAGTTTTGAAGTAATATTGAACAGACATATTTGTCTAAGTGTATAATTAGTGCTTATTTCACCTGACATGCAGTTCAACAATAGGCTGTGCAGCAGTACCTTCCTAATTTGACATGTTGATGTCTTAATTGAGATTGACAACTTGTTAGAGAGGTATTATATTTCCAATGCAGGCTGAGATCTACCCATCATCACTGTCTTTCCTAAGCATGTGATATAATGTGCAGTTATGCCTTATATTCCAGCTACTCAGAGCTGAACAACTGAATGTGAGTAGAGCTCACTGATGAAAGCAACGGGGCCATTTCTTGCAGTGGTTTTATGTAGGTACTTCTACTGCATTGCTTTAAATATGCAGTGGAGAGGGGTATGACCCAGAGAGCAAAAATATCAAGAAGCATAACAGGGAAAATAAAGGGAGAAAATATGTTTAGGCAGGAGGATTTCAGCATTGTAGGCCAATTCATATGGTGGTGGTAAAGGGAAAATGAATGAAAACTGTATCAATGACTTACTGTAAGCCATTGGGAAGAGTGGTGCTTATCAAAACTAAACAAGCCAAGGTCTATAGCTTGATTGCCTCCTTGTCCTCATCTGGAAATATCATTTACCTGGATATTACAGGCAAAAATAACTGAAACAGATCATATTTCTATATCTGTGACAAAATACATATATAAATGATCCCTGTGAATTGGCATGCTTTCTCAGGGTGGCTGGACTGGCTTCTGCCAACGTGGAATTTGGTCCTCTTTCAGCCTGCATGCTAGAGAACTGAAAAAATATATATGTGTGGGTCTGATAAGTGATAGGAAGGGTGCATATAGGATTGCTGATCTATGTGAAACACAGTGGAATATATAGGCAATGCTGTAATACTCAGTGGAAGATGTAGTAGCTCATTGATAGAAAAGAATGGAGTTCTTGTTTATGTATTTCCAAAAGGGGACCACAGCCTGTGGAAAAAGAAGTCCCTTCAATCAAAACTATATCCTTATTATTCCAATGTCACATGTGGACAGAAAGTTCATCTCCAATTCTTTAGCTGAGGAACTACTGTAAAAATAGGCCTGCTATGCCTTAACCATTACCAGCCTTCTTTGATGTCCTTGGGATAAGAATGCTCAGAGATATCTTGGATGGACATGACCGTAAGGCATTTTGTGTTTATCAGAGCACGCAGACATAAAACACAGTCTTAATAATAGAGGCCTAGTGGCTAAGTTAAAAACTGTTCCTTGCACCTCCATGAGCTGTATGAGCTACAGATGGAATACCTCCCAGCCCATTAAGTCCAGCTGACCTACCTCTGCAGTAGTCATTCCAATAATGGCTTCATATGTTTGTTCTTTGCTACATTCTCCATCATTTTATCAGTGCTCTTCAGAGGCAGCTGTTGAACGTTACAGCAAGGGAAGCAACTCTGTTCCTCATCCCTGGTGTAAAGGCTTTGAACACGTGGCCCCAGAGTTGCCCTGGCTTTTTCTGCAGCCACATTGAATCAAAGCATCTGCCTCATTCAGCTACTGGAAGAGAAGAATCTCAACTTTAGTACTAAGAAACCCTGCGGGATGTGTAAATACTTCTGAGCTAAGGCTTTGTAGTAATTGTTTGCTATGGCAGTTGACTTTGCAATATGTAGTAAATTCTGCAAGGTGTTGTAGCTGGCTGGCCCAAAGACAACTGAAGGTACCAAAAATTCTACCACTGGCTTTGATGTGCTTCGGATCACACTCACATTGTCATTATATTGTGTAGTTCTGTTCTGGACCTAAACAGGACCACCCTTGCATTAGGGAGGTCACATGTGTCAAGAGTCTTGCTCCTGCCCAGATGATGCTCACTTCCAGATGCTTTTTGTGAGGGTCTGAGCAGTCTTGGTAGCTGTTTGAATATAGAGTGGAAGAGTTTTAGGAGTCTAAGCTGATGGGCAGCTTAACAGCCTGTCGGGCATGTTGCTGTAGCTCTGGGCTTTATGTACATATGGGACGCCAGGAGCCTAGGAGCATTGGCTCCTGAGCCTCGAGACTCCCATTCATCTGGGACTTCCACGTCTCTGTCTCCATATGCAGGAAAGTGGAATTTCAATTAGAAACTTGTCCAAATTGTTTGATAATTTTTCAGACCTTCTAGATTTCATCTTTTCCTTCCAAATCTGAATGAAAACAAACTTCAGGATATTAAAATAACTCCTGTGCCAGGATTGCATATCTTCATCCAACTCTCCTTCTAAATTTGTGTCACAATAGGGTTTGTAACTGAGCTATGTCATGTTGCATCATGCTGTCTGAATGACAGCCTGACATTATAAGTGCTCATCACAGTGCCATGTATGTGTAAAGATGTTCTAAGTTCTGCCAACAGACAGACACGGTCGTTTGGGAAAATGTGTGCTTGCAAAAACTGCAGTAGTAGTAGTAGGGGCGAGGCAGTGAATTCATTCTCCATCAGCCTCCTGTTGTTGTGGTGCTTGTAAGAGCTGAAATCTGATGGTGGTCGTGGTGTATGGTGTATTTCACTGGGGGGTGGGTATGCATGATTGCACATCTTTGGAAAGACATGTGAGCTGGCAGGTGCTATCAGCTCCACACCGGGAATCTCTGACATAATAGCTGATGAAACAGGCTGCTAAAGAGCTTCTTATTACCTTCAATCCTGAGTTTGTAGCAAATGACACAGAGGTGGTGTCATTTAAAATGGCAGGACTGCAATGAGCTCCACGAATACACCCCGGTATTCCTAGTGACTACATTGACCTTGTGTTCAGTACCCTGAGCAATGTTGCATACCTTTTCATGGGGCTTTCACACTTTGAACAGAGCATGACATTTGCACCAAGACTGCTCTGTCACCTTCCCAGTGGAATGGGCTCTCCCTTAGGAGGCTCAAGAGACTAAAGAGGCCAAATACGACTAAAAGTCAGTGGACCCTGCAGAGGTGTTGCTGAGCAATACTTTGTGCCATCCCTGATGCTGGTGAGGATGCCTATGCTAGCAATAAAGCAAATTATAAGCATCTCAGCTTCCTGCTAGTAAAGAAAGACACTCTACCTGTTTAGGAGCACATTCTAGTGTTTCACTTAGTGGAGGTGTCCGTCTCTCACATACAGGTGAGGTCCCATGAGCAGCCGACAGTTCATCCATCAGGCAGGCTCTGGGACACCTCTTTGGGATTTGTCCTGATTTCTGGCGATGCTTTAATAATAAAGGGACAACATTAACCTGAAAGCCCGTGCCTCAAGCTGAAGTGGGATGCAGTCCTGCTAAAGACTTTTGCTTCTTTTCCTCTATAACAAAAAAGACTAATCTTAAAACTGCTCTAATGAGTATAACCAAAATATTAACAGTAGTAAACAAGAATACATTTGCTCATAACTTGTCATATCAGTGTAAAAAATTAAGCCAGAAACACATTAACATTTGACAGCTTAAACAATGCAGGAAAAAATACAAACCTCACAGGGACTATGTGAAGCATGTTGGCAGTTTAACAGACATTTTGAGATGTAGATACATATATCAACCTTTCTGAATTTAGTCTTGATAACTCCTTTTCCTCTGTGTGCCAAAACACTGCCTTGTGAAGACTAATGAGTTCCAGATTTGTTTATCTTTGGTGGCTAAGGCAGATTCATGAGCCCCTTGAACCTATTTTACAGCTGCCATGTGATACCAGCGTGCAACACCAGAGGCAAAAACGACTCTTTTATGCTGATGGATATATGGTGTGTTAAAAGATCATACTAGAAAGATGTGCTTGGCCATCTGATACGAGGGACCACGTTAAATCTGTTTTGGATGATCTATGTGAGTGAATTGTCTTGCCTGTTAGCTTTCATATGTGTTTGATGTTTATGTTTGGAGGTGTAATAACAAATGCTTGGAATAAATCTCACACATGAAATAGGGATTATTATGTCTAACAGCAAGGCTTCATGTCATGCATTACCAGGTATTTGTATGGGTGACAGTTTCTTCCAAACTTTCATACTGTCTGATCTCTCAAACTGTGGCTCAGGAAGACCCTGGGCCACCTAAGTGAAACTTCTTCCTTTTGCTGTTCTCGTATTTGACTTCTGCTTTCTTACGTAGCTCTTTAGTATTTTGCTTTTCCATTAATCTAGGATTTTCTTGTGTGTTTTAAGGTTTGTCTAAGTTCAGCTCTGTGACTGTTACTGGTGAAAGGAAGGGTTATACGTATGCACCTTTAAGTTAACATACAACGTGTTGTACGGATTCTTGCGGAAGCAGAGTGTTTTTCTGCTGGAGGTCCAAGCTGGCGACATTTTGGTGGAATAATCATTGCTCAGTTCTGAAGAGGGGGTTTTAGTTTTATCACCCTCTCAAACCTATGACCAGTTTTTATCTCCTGACAGGACAAAGTTAGTACAAAAGCACCTTAAACAACTTGAAGCAGAGATTGCTCTGTGAGAGCCCCTGGATGATGGGTGGTCACTGTGATGGACCTGCCTCTCATGCTGGGACACCAGTGCTCCGGCCAGGGGCAGGACAGACAGCCAAGGCACATGCTTGGCTATAGCTGTGATTAACAGTGTGCATGTTTAGACAGCTCTGATGAGCACTTGACTTTCTGCCTTTGGATTTCTTATTCATTATTAGCAGTGTAGCAGAGGCTCTAATGTACCCTTTCCTTAGTTACCGTCCAAAAATAACTTTTTGTCCTTGAATTTAAATGTGGTGATGAACATGTTTAAGTAACTTTGGGTTTTCTTTTCTGCTTCAGAAGATGCATTTGGACTAACTATTTCTGCAGAGTAATTCCTTCTTTAGCAAACGCTCCTCTGTATCCTCCTATTTCTTGTATGTAATGGTTTTTTAATAGTTTTTATCTGGTGGGTCCAGGTTCTATTTTTTTACAGTAAGCAACAGAAGTCCCAAATGAGTTCTCCTTCCTTCAGTTTGACTTGAGAATGATAAACTCCAAATGTTGCCAGAACCATATGAGGCTTATGTACCGGCATGCTCGTACGTAAACTGTCTCCTGTGCAGAAGGAGGTGTAATGTGTGCCTATCATTGTAGTGTGTGATTTGGGAAGGAAGAGAAAGAGTAAAACAAGGTTTGTTTAAAACAAAAAAAGAGTCATGTATAGGGAACAGGTTTTGGGTTGTCAGAAAGTCTTAATTGCTGTTTGAATATTTAATAAGTAATCCGACATTTGGACCCTTGTTTTGTAGGAACTTGTCTCCAGCTCTTTCTGATAACAATATTAAGTCAATGTCAGAATTTATTGCATAGCAAAGAGAGGGGTAACAATGTTTTTGGGTTTCACTGTTCATGGATGTCTCCTGCTTACCGTGTGCAACATATTCCTGTAACAACCCAATTGAGCCTGGAGTACCCATGGCTATGTGTTGCATGAACACATGAGGAGAGGTGGTTCTTGGCCTCAAACATTTACAATCTAAATAGATGGGACAGGTGAGAAGTAGATAGTGGATATATAAAAATATGTTTTGTTATAAATGGACATCTGAATTGGAGAGGTGGGGAAGCAATTCAGCCATAGGCAGGAATTCTGCCCATTCCAGGTGGTCCCTAAACCTCCTCTTGCAGGTCATGCTGCTCTCTCCAAGTCTCTACTGCATGGCTGTAAAAGCAGCCATTGAAATGTGGTTTTCTGAGCAAAATTAAAATGTAAAGAGGAAAAAAAGCCATCTCACATAAGAGCAGTCCATTTCTGTACCATGAGCAATGACTGTTCTTGCTCCAGTAGAAGCCAAACCTGTTCATAACATACCTTATAACCTGTTAATTATAATTTCCTTCTCTAACATTTGGATCACACTACTAAATATTTTTAAATATCTATATATGTGTTTTTTAAGCTGCTGGGTTTGGGTTACACCTTTTCCATATGCCCAACCCACACAATCCCATCAACGCTTTCACACACCAGTCAAACACTCTATATTTGTGTGAAACTCACTGCAGGAAAAAAACTCCCTATTACTACTACTACTAATACAAATTCATTTCTCACAACTATTAGTATTTTCCTGAACGCTACTGAATGAATTTATTCCAATTGCATGTCGAACTTTCTGTTGTGCTGATTCAGTGAAGATTTTTGATTTATAGTCATAATTAACCCAATCCCATCACCACATGACTTAATTTTTTTCCTCTTTACTCCTCAAAGCTCCCTTTTACGAAACTTAATCACTTTCTGCATGAGCAATCCCCAAATACATTTTATATTCTGTTGTTACTGGGAATGATGTTCTGAAAGTTGATATACATTGCAACAGCAGGTGTTAAGATAGGCAAGTAGGGAACAAAAGCTCTCAGTGCATGAAAAAGTCTAATAATAGACAATTTGTTCACCTGGCACTGGCTGCATAAGCATTTGAGATGAGCTCATTGTTATTTGGCGATGAGCTTTCTCCTGGTCGTAGGGATGAAAAGATGGAAAATCCAGGTTGTGGAAACAAAGGTCTGCTAATATTAGAACAGCGTTAAATGGTGCATGATAGAGCTGGGGAGGTTACAGGGTGAGCGGCGGGGCTTAGGAGCAGTGAAACCCTTCCATAACTAGGAAAACAATCGATAAGGACACAGTTGTGTGTATTCTTGCAATGAAATTACATGTGTAAACATTTTCAGTAACTCTACAACTGGGCAAGCTGTTCAGAGCAGGCTCGCACTCAGAAGTGTAGCTCAGGCTTTTTCCAGGCTCGTTGCAAACATGGCCGTTAGTTAGGGAAGCTTGCCATGGAAAGCTGAGATAAGCAATCTGGTCAAAATTGGATCGTCAGTCCATAAAGGCGGCTCTCCACAGCGGTGCTGTTGGATCCACAGGGCAGTGCTGGGAGCAGGGTTACATCCCACTGGACTCCCAAGCAAGAGGTACACAGGGTATGTGTCCAGACCCAGAGCAGCAGTGTGAGGAAGAGGGTGCTGAATCCTGGGAGCACATTGAATGTCTCCCTGCATGTAGTTTGTGATGTGAGTGTTTGGGAAGCTTTCCCTTCAAGGAAGGAAGCATGCCTGCCCTGGGAAAGCCTGTGGGAGAGCAGCAGGAGAGTCTGCACTTGGCTGTGAATCCCATCTACGCCCAGAACATACACTGGAAGGAATGCTTCAATTAAAAGGGCAATGCCATAGCTGAGTGCTCCTAAACCACCTTCACCTTAGTGTGTACCTTGCCCCTAGAAAGAGGGTCATACATGGTCCCCCAGCACACACAGCAAACTGAGCATCCTTAACCCTGAGGTGTGCTCACATAACCTTCTAAAAACTGGGGATATCACATTAATTATAACATACCATTTGACAGCATAGTTTTGCTTTTGGAGAACAAAAATCCCTCTGATCTTTTTGACTGACTTTGATTTCTGCAGGAAATGCCACAAGACCCTGTTTGTATTTACTCTTCTAAGCCGTGCACAGTTTACTTGGGATCCTGGGGATATTAAGGGTGAGGAGACTATAAATGCCATTGGATCTTTTTCCTTAGGCAGCCTGTGGAAATGAGTCCTGTGCCAGCAATGGTGACTGGTGAGGTCCCTTTTGGCTTCAGTTCTGAAACTTCACTTTACCTATATGAAGGCAGATTGGTTTCTAGCTCAGTTAATGAAAAGTTTCAGTTCCTCAAGATTACTGGTGCAGTCTGTGGGAAACAGAAATCTTGAGGTCTTTATAATTGCCCACCATCATGCAGTGCACTAGGCTCACTTTCCAAATCATAACTCTAGCGGTATTTTTTGGGTCAAAGGTCAGGTCTCTATTAAGATTAAACTGTAGAGAATTGACAGTTGTACTGCTGTCAAGCAAGGCTTATTTCACACCAGTGCTATTCAGCAGCATCAGATTTGGTACTTCAAACACGCTTATCTAGGAAGATTTAAATCTAATCCTATAGCACCCTCCTAAAAACACCTAATTAGAATACTGCATACCGATGATGTTAACAAGTACTTCACAATACCTCATGCTCTAGATAATGAATATACTGGAGAAGTCCGTAAACATCTATCAATCAGTTCATGTGTTACAGTTGTGCAGTGATGGCCTTTGAGCCAGTGCGGGTCTGTTTGGCCCATATATGTATCTTTAAAAGTTGTGGACCAAAGACTTAGTTTCTTCATATCAGTTGGTTTTTGTGCACCGTTTATTTTTTGTCTTTTGGAATGCCAGCTGGAATTTAGCATTTAAGTGTTTAGGTATCTAAAGGGAGGCCCCAGCACTGAGCTCAGATCAGATTGCTTTTCCTAGTGAAACTCCCCCCTTTGCATTCCAGCCTGACAAAGTTCTGTTGCAGTTACTCAGTAAGTAGATAACTAAATGCTTTACATACTAATTAAAATAGATGATGTTTAACTGTTGGCCTATGCCATTTGTTTATGATGGAAGATGGTGTAGAAGCAGAATCATCTATTATCATTATCAGCAGTTTCTTTTTTTCTTCTCTCCTTATCCAAGCAATATGTATGTCCAGGCACTGACTTGGTTCTCATAAATGGCCTTGCTTCCAACAGAATCTCTTTCTCCACCTTTCCACTGCTTTATCTTTCAAGTCATCCTGCATCTACCTTAAAACAATATGTTCCAAGTTCCCTTTTTATACTTGAAATGGTATATTAGAATTGTTTCAGGCCAGAATGCTTGAAGCATCATTCTCTGTATGCAGAAGTGCTTTCCCATTAATCAAAGGAAAAGCTGAGTAAAGTGGTACAATCCACATACTCCTTTTGGAAAATTAAAAGGCAGCATCATTATTAGAAGGCAGTTTTTGCTAAATGTTTTCTGATGGAGGGAGAATTGGGACGCACTGCATTGTCCGGTGGCTTTGCCAAAAATATGACACCAAGAAACACGATAAATGAATGTATAAATAGTAATTGTTCTGAAAAGGGCAGTCATAAATCACAAAGTGAGTTGCAGGACATTCTTTTTCCTCTGTGATACTTGAAATGTGATCTACTTTGAATTAAAAGAAAATCAGATTTTCTATTTTGGCTGCATTGAGGTGATATAAAAATTGCGAACCCCATTTCCCAGAAACAGAATCCTATGCAAAATGTGAAGCTCTGCAGTAAACATCAGATCCAGTTTTGCAAAGAGGAGGGGTTTGTTGAAGACAGTAAACCAGAAATCTGCTGGAGCAAGAAGTTACTAATCACACAACGCTTAGGGTTAGCAAAATTCTGGCCTTGAATCAGCGATGCACTACAACAAATTGAATCCCTCCAATAAGAACAAAAAAGTTGCTCTGAAGTTCTGCAAAAGATCTCGAAAGACCTTTCCCCCCAAAAAACTGCCTGTGTTATCATGAAAAACAATCCTGGTTGTTGTGGTCATTTTTCAGCAGAATTTGACCTGTCTCATGCTGTATGTGCACACATTCTTCCCAGGGTTCATCTTCTGTGCTTTTGGGTGGAGGAATTACCCTCAGACCACCTCTTCACCTTTTTTCCCCTGCACGCCATCTGTGTTAGCATGTGTACAACCTGGGAAGCAGAACTGCTGAAGAGCTGGGATATGAAGAGTTTGTAGGGCTGTCTGAGTGCTGAGCCTTATCAAAAAGTCTTTCTTCCTAACACTGGTTCTGTGGAGATGGTCCTACAGGCCTAATCCAGCTCTGGTTTGGTTATTAGACCAGATACAATATCCATAGGGCGTTTTAAAGCCTGCTATTTCCAGAAATCCTTCAACCACTTCTCCCTTCCCAGGGTCTCTCCATGATGAAGTTTCTACTGTGCATATAACCACTGGTGTGTAGGTTGGCATTGCTAGCTATAATCTCCTGTCATTACGTCTTATCAAGGATCTACTTTCAGATTTGGAAACAAGAACTGGCTCAATTATGCAGCTATGTGATCTTATTTGCTTTAGTTTCATAGTCTGCCTCTTGTGCTGCTTGTTGTTTGTCACACTCCCTTGTGTTCTGGTTTATATTAAATGAGATCTTCTGTGCTTTCTGTTTGCATATCTTAGGGTATAGACAGCCCAGGAAAAAGTCCGGGGCCTTGAGAAAACACTAATTTGCTTAGAGAAAGCAAGTTTTGGAAAGGCAGAAGGAGAAGAGACCTGGTAGTTATGAGGGGGCTAGAGCCAAGGGATGTAACCAGGACTTGATGCACCTCACCAGCCCTTTTATTGGGTTGCAAGATGAAGTTAGAATGTTTCTGAGCTGGAATATTGGCCGTAATTGCTAGTCCACATGGCGCCTATTCAAAGTCTACTATATTTTTGGCATTCCTGTAAGCCTGTTGTTGCCAGATAATAGACTTTTTTGCTTGTTTTCAAGTATTAGGCAGAAGTTCTTCCCTGTGAGGCTGCTGAGGAGCTGGCATAGGGTGCCCAAAGAAGCTATGGCTGCCCCATCCCTGGCAGCGTCCAAGACCAGGTTAAAAGGAGCTGAAGCAACTTGTTCTACTGGAAGGTGTCATTACTTGTGGCAAGGGTTTGGAACTGGATGAGTTTTAAGGTTCCTTCTAATCCAAGCCAGTCTGTGATTCTACTATTATTATGGAACAGCAATGTGTCTTTTTTGCACTTGGTACCTGAACCATGACCACATGATGTAGGCACTTGAGATGCTCAGCCAGCCATGATGTTCATATAGTATTGATGCATTCTCTGATTTCATAGCTCATACTTATCAGATGCAGTGATTTCTGCAGCAGCAGCAGCAAAGGACCCAATCTGATTGCCAGGCTGACCGATGCAAGGCAGAGGTTGCTGAAGCTCAGTCACAGGAGTCGAAACACTTGGTAATTTAGGAGTTAGCTGAGTATGTTTCCATAGTATAGCCTGCAGGTCAGCCATTACTTGCTAGTAAATACGTAATAAATAACCACTAAGAGTGTCAGCTTTCTCCTATTTATTCTCTTGTACTATATTCCGAGTTCATTTGTGCCGCAGGAAAAATTACCTGGTTGGAAAGGCACAATCTGCAGCCAGCTCCCTGTGCTGATGCCTGTACCAGCCTGTGAGGAATTGGTGCCTCGGGCTGTCCCTGATACCTGCGAGACTGCAGGTAAATCACTGCTGCCCTAAGGGAGCTTCCAGCCAACATTTCTGTGTCTGCCTCATGCATATCTGTGGGGCTGACCTGGTCCTCAGCCAGGGATCATTATCTAGCTGAGAATTTGGTTTTCCAGTAGCAGCCTGGTCTTTGTGAGAGTAAGTAGTCAGGCACCATTGCCACTTTTCTCATTCTTTCTCCTATATTCAGTTTGCTTTATCTACCTTGCTAAAACTGGCTAGAAGGTATCTGTCAGAAGATTGATGCCATAAACTTGGTGCTGTATCTCCAGAAAGTGGAGTATATTCTTCCCATTATTCATCAGCTTTTGGAGTTGGACCAATAGTTCATATTAATAAAATGTACACTAATATAAAAACATTTTTCCAAGCCAAATCTATTAATTACTTTTTCCATTATTCACCTGGCTCTACACAAGAATAAATGAAAAGAAGCAGAGAAGGCAGAGACATGCCATGATTTGTTACTTAAAGCAGTCTTTAACAAACCATGCTATGGGGCAGTTTTAATGAATTTATGACAGGTCACCCAATAGTTATTAATAACTTATTAAACTGTTATAAAATTAATCCAGTAATATTTCTTGAATTGGCAATGCCTGACTCATCACTTGAATCAGCTTTTTTGGTTTTGGCAAAAGTGGGTATAAATTATGGCCAATTTCAAACTCTGTGCTCAGGAAATTGCATTTATTTCCCTGCATTATTTACCTGCATGCAGATAGATGTTGAATCCCTCTTTAATAGTTGGGAAAGGTTCAGAGTTGCATTGCCTCACCACTTGTCTTTTTCCTCAACCATAGGGATGAACCACTTTCTGCCCTCCCACTGTGGCTGTAGAAGTTATCACAGATCCCAGTTTGCTCTGGGACTTCCCAGTGACATTAAATCCTCTTACATTTCCCAGCTCCAGGATTTAACTACGTATTTGAGTCTGGCTTTGATTACACTGAGTTTTCAGAGGCAGAAAACAGATTGGGAAAACTCCCCAACATCCTGAGTCCTTGCTAAAGATGCGTGTAATAAAAGTATTTCCCCTTTACCAGTGGAGGACAGCTCCATAGACTTGTTCTCAATGCATCTTGGGTACAGAATATGTTCTTTCTGTATTTTCTGAAGCCTTCATTTTTCCTTCTTTAATGGGTAGCTATGGGCTGTATACTCTGCTTGAATCTCTCATTGAGCTTTCACTTATCAGCGTCTAAACTGATTATTCTGGCTGCACTTTTCCCTCCAGAAATCCAACTCTTATTACATCTCAATCTGGTCTTGTGTACCTAAGGACAACGGAAGAAACTTGCTTGGCATTAAGATAAAACTGCTCCCCGTAATCATTGTGTTGCATGCACATGGGATGTCTGGGAATGGCAGACTTCTGCTGGAAGAACTGCCTTTACAGTCCCTAACCAGAAAACTGGGATTTTGATGAGAGAAACTGGTAGCACAATACTCAATTCAAACACAGGGGAAATGGTGGTGAAGATTTACCTTTTAAAATGCATGGGTGGGCTCCCACATCCCCAAATTGGGATCATCTGAAGTTTGCCAGCCCTTGTGTCTTTCATTGGTCCACTGATGGTGTTCTAGTGGTGCAACCTGAAATTCGCCCACTACCGATCTGTAATCCAACCTATTTTTCCTAAGCAAAGTTAGCCCTTCATTTACCAAGGGTTTTTACCCTTGGCAAATAAAGGTGTTTTAACCTCTTATCTGTAATGGTATCGGTTACACTGAAATTTCCTCCTCTTCGTCCCCGGTTGCAGATACAACCCTGCTGCCTCTGTGATGCGGTCTGAAAGATGCAATCAGTTCAGCCCTACTCTCTCCTGAAAGGAGTTCATCTAAGCCTTCTGACCATAACTACCTAAAAATGTTTGGAGCCTTTTTGTTCATGGTACATCATTTTAATGCCATTGTTATTCTAAGCTGTTACTGTAGATGTATGTAGAATTATAAAATCAAAGAATAGTCTGGGTTAGAAGGGACCTTCAAAGCTCGTCTAGTCCAACTCCCTGCAACGAGCAGGGACAGCTTCAACTAGATCAGGTTGCTCAGAACCACATCCAGCCTGGCCTTGAATGTCTCTAGGGATGACGCATCCACCACCTCCCTGGGAAACCTGCACCAGTGTTTTATCACCCTCATTGTAAGGAATTTCTTCCTGAACATCCAGCCTGAATCCCTCTCTTTCAGTTTAAACACATTACCCCTCATCCTGTCACAACAGGCCTGCCTAAAGAGTCCCTCCCCATCTTTCTCATAGGTTCCTTTTAAGTACTGAGGGCTTTCTTTTTAGTGGTGAAGCAATTAGTGTATTGTTGCTGGTACAGCAGTGTTGCAAGTGCTGGCATTATCCGTAGAAATGCAGTTGCCTTGTGTTAATGTTTTTGCAGGCCACATTTTATCTGATGAGGATACTCGTGGAGTGAAGTGTCGCTGGTTTCAGCACTTGGTGAGCTATTTGAATACATGACCTTGATTTTCCATTTCAGATATACCTAAGAAATAGTTAAGTTAAACCAGGTTAAAGATGGCTAAAGAGATACTGGTGCTGGAAGGCTGTGTTGGGCTGTAGGTATATATTTGTGCCTCTCTAAATCTTATGAAACCATTATCCATCACTTTGAGCATGTTGCAAGTTCCTGTATCACAGTGCAGTGCTGCAGGACCAGGCTGACTCCAATTACAACACCTTGACTAGAGAAGGGTGAGAGCAACCAACAGCACATTGTGCAGTGGCCCACAGGCTCTGGAGCCTCTCCCCAGCCCTGTCAGTGTAAAACAGCTTAAACGTTACTGACCCTTCTGGGCATGATGTAAAAAGCCATCTGTATGCAACAGCTTTGGAGGAGGCCTAATGGCATGGGATTTGGAGCTGGGTGGAAGGGGCTATATTCTGCCACTTGATTTATCAGCTGGTCTGATTAATTTGCTTTGTAGTTCAGGAGGATAATTATGCTGCCAGGTGTTTATTCCAATTGGACTGTGAATCTAGCTAATTGCCAGAGCACCTAGAGCTTGTGAGTAACCTTTCATGAAAAGAAAACAAAGGCTTACTCTAAACGTTCAAACCAACACAGAGCATCATGCAAGACAACCCCCTTCAGCTGTTGGTTGAAAGTCACAAAGTGCAAAAAGAATTTGAGACAGGCTGGGGTTGTGGGCCCCACAGTCCTGAAGCAGAGCTTTGCCCTCACTGTACAGGTAGGACTTGTCTCAGGGCTCTATCCAGAAAGGATGCTCACCTTTGGTATTCTTATCTCTGCATGAGCACATGGTCTATGGCAGGCATAGACAGGGAGCCCTCTCTTCTTCCTCTGCTTTGCAAAGGGAGAGTTCAGTATTCATCCTGCAGGGAGTGGGAAGAAGCTGAGCCAGGGGTAGCTGGAGGGATGGGGTCATTCCCTAGGTCCTGTTTCTCATCCAACTTTAACTGCATGTACAGCATAACAAATAGGGGTCAGGACCCCAGGATCCCAGATTTCATCAGCGGCTCTTCCAACACCCAGTCTGTCTGGTCTTGTTTAGCAGCTTCTCCTAATCCACGTTCTCTCCCCAGACAAACCATGTTGGATGGGGACCATGCCTGATGGCCAGCGCACGAAGGCTTTGCATGACTTGGTGCATCATCCACCTGAGGACCTACTCATTCACTCATCTGAAGCACACTGTGGCACTACTTATGCTTCTATTTATTGTTACTGTTATTCTACAGGTTATAAGTGGTGCTTTTTTTTCTTCCCACACTGCTAGTGCAATTACTAAACTTTGAAGTGATAACTTTCCTCCAGCTTGTTAGCAACGATGCAATAAATTATTACCTCACCATAGAATTTAACTGTCCAGTTACATACATCATTTACAAGGCTTTTAGCATGCTCTGCTAAATTCTCTAGTTTTTCATCTAATCTCTGTAGGCCAGAGTTGCGTGTTCAGAGACCTCTATGGGTTTAATTCCTGTTAAACGTATCAATAAATCACAGCAGGGAAAAAGACCTGACACATTCCCTTAGAAATTCTCACTGCAGCCTGAGCTCCTAACCCTGTGGCTTCATGTTCAACAGGTCAGCTGAGATGCCATTTGTCATAGCTCTTTAATTACTGTGGAACCTTCAATCCAGGCCACAAATTCCTCCCTGCCCATACTTCTTTTTATTTCAGAATGCGTATCTAATAGCAACCAAGGACTTTTCCTATTTTCTCACTTGGAATCTGTTTTGGGAGCTTGGAATTGCTATCTAACTGAATCAGTAACATCTGTGACTGCGGGGCAGCTTGAGTGGGAATAGTTAGAGGGTTAGACAGATTTCCTGCATTTTAAGGCTCTTTTCCTCTGAAGAGGCTGCTTCGGGACAATCCAGTTGCATTTAATGCCACTTCTTTCTTCTTACTTTTTTCTTTTTGGTTGCTGTTTAACCCCATCTTTTCTCCTCTGCTCTTCCTCTCCTCCCTCTTCTCTCCAAGTTGTTTAGGTTTAAGAAGTAAAGTTCATTTTTAACCACGCCAGCATTTTGAAACGTTTCAGTTTCAAACACATGAAAAGGAAAAGTCTGAAGGGATTCCCAGAACTGTACTGCATCTTGCAGGTATGGCTTTGATTCTCCTTTTGGCAGGCTTTTGCCATTCGCTCTTTCATTGCCCTTCCAAGAAACACTGCTGGGTGCCTAAAGACTGGTACGCTTCTTCCACTTGGCAGGAGAAGATAACAGTAATGCTACAGTTTGTGCTTTGAAAGATTAAAAGCAACATTTATTCCTTACAGTACTTTCAAACTTCCTCGAGTTAATTCAAAATCCATTTTAGGCAATGTTTAACTACTAATACTGGATTTTTTTCCCTTTAATTCCACACACACCATGCCTATTATTTAAACTAAGTGAGAGGTGGATTGAAGTCAGCGCAGTTCCTTAAAGCACATTAACTGCTTTGAGCAGTCCTTTCCGTCCCTTGGAAGGAATTCCCTGTGCCTCCATGACTGGTCTCTTTATGATAAGTCTGTAAAAGTTCTGGCAACAGATGACCATACTTTGAGAACAAGTTCCCAATTTCAGAGACTTTTTGCTCCTTCCTCCCCTTTTTGATGGTAACCGACCTCATTGCCAGTCAAGTAGACAACAAAAGCATCCTTTCCCCTCCTTGTGGGGCAGCTGATGCATTATTCATCCAACTAATGAGGATTTGGGATTTTCAGGCAAACTGTGGTGGCATTCTTAGAGGTTTGCATCACTTCTGCAAGGTTCCTCCCACACCTGCACGCTTCAGGCAATCAGGTGTTTGAATTAGCAATGCAGAACTTTGCCCTCTCTCCTCCTGAAAGTGCTTTGCTCAACAATGGAGTCCTGTGGCTGTTTTGTTCGTGTATGTGAGGATTTTTCTGTGCTGATTAGTGCGAGGGGGAAGGGGAATCTGGTGGCAATCGAGTGTATATTAGCGTTTAAAGTCCTTTCATATTTATTCTTCTCCCTTCCTATGGATTGATCTTACTTCAGTGGGAGTGAATCAGAAAAAAATATCTCAAAGCAAGGAAGCTCCTGCTGAAGCGAAGAGCTACATGATGTGAAAGGGCTGATTATGTTTATATTACATGTTCTCCTGTGAAAAAAACAAGCCCTCCAGCTAGTAGGGGAAGGAAGGTCACTGGAACTGAAGAAGCAACTGACTCAGTGTCTTAGATCTGAAGGAAATGAGCCCTTTGGAGGTGAGAGGGATTTTCTGATCTAGCTCAGTGGAAGGCATGCAACTACGAAAATAAGCTTTTCCTGTTATGTTGGAGAATAAAGCAGTAATCAGAAGGATGGGGATTGAAAGGCAAAAAAGTAATACATGCTTAGTTCTGGCTTTGGTTTTAAATGCACCATAGGTGATTGCCATGTTGTACTATTCTCCCAGATCATCATCTGCAGCATCCTTAAGAAAAAATTGGGAATGAAAAGTCAACAATAAGTGAATTTTGTTTTATGTGTGGCAGCCAGTCTTCCATGACTGGGCTGTAAGGAGCCTCACTACCACTGGTCTATCTGATGGCATTTGGTCCTGAGGTTCTTACATCACTCTTCATACCATTGGCACACAAACATTTGAATGTGAAGGAGATGGTAGAAGGCCTGCTGTCTGAAAAGGGGATTTGATATGTATGTATTGCACTTTGAATATGGACCTGAGCCTATGTTTGAGCCCAAACACACCTTCAGTCCACACTTTGTGGAGAGAAGTTAGCAGTGGCTTTTGCTGAATGTGAAAATTAGAGCTTGCATTGCTGCTGGTCCATACCCAGGGAACACCTCAGGTAGGTTCATCCACTTCACCTTCCTAGGACACTTCTGTCTGCCCTCTTTGCCCTGACAGGAATGGCACAACAATGAAAAATTCTTCCCATATATAAGGCACCACAAAGCAAATCATCACCTATAGGCAGCATGAAGCAGGGATGCTTGCACAACAGTGTGGATTTTTACAGCTAAGGTATAGATGGTGAATTGAGTTTGGCTATAAAATGCATAAAATGATCTTAGACTTATATTGTTGCCTAACTTGTCATCAGAGCATTACTGTGGGCATAGTCTTTGTGGTTAGGGATAGATAGGAAGGTATGTGTGGTGGTAGCCAATCTTTATCATAGATTGTTCTGGTGAAGGCCATATCAACTGCAATGGCATTGTGAAGTATGAGCACTGTAAATCTTTACAGATCATTGGTCACCTGAAACGTATACTTGAAAGCTTTGGTGCTTATGCCAGTCATTCAATTATTCTTGCACAATAGATTTGCTCTGAAGGAAAGCCGGTTAAATAACGACTACTCCATACCATAGTGGTAGGCACAGAGCACACTTAGTGTTATGCTTCCAACAAAAGTGACCATTTGGGAAAAGCAAGTCACTGTGAAAGTTGATCAGAAATGCAACAGAGGATTGTTTTTAATGGCTTTTGGGGGAATATTAAGATTTATTCCGGTAAAGACTTACTCAGCATGTTGCACAAACTCCTCTTAACACACTAATAAGTCAACGTGTTGCCGAATGCTTAGCTATTATAATTACAGCCACATGTTGTCCTTTTACAAATAGGTCTGGTTTAATTGCATCATTTTTCAGCAGGATTTATGTGGTCCTGTTTAATCTAAAATTAGTACATGTACAAATGAAGTGCAAACTATTTTCCATCACTGAACTGTGAAATGTTCTCCAGAATACAGAGATACCAACATGTTCCTAAAAAGATGCAGTAAGCAGTCAGGCAGCCTTGTGATTTGTGTGAGTGTCTGCACCTATACAATTTTGCTAAAAGTAAGGAAAAATACACTAAAATATGCATTAACTGCAAAATGAACAAAAAAAAAAATCAGTTAAATGAGCTAAATCAAGCAGTCTTTTTGATTGTCACTGATAAAACAAAGTATGGGGAAATCATAAATCTATCTTGATATTGATAGCTTTCAGCATTTATTAAATACAGTAAGATCTAATACGTTTTATATATTGCATCAATCTATCACATGTAAATATATCACATTAATAAGATACTCAGAATTTAGGCAAACATAATCTTGGACTAAATTCTAAATTACTGTGACTGATACTCCATATTCTCTACATAGCTCTGAGGGCCTAAGAATACGCATAGAACGTCGTAAGCAGAAGAGTTTGGGTTACCTGATCCTAGGTCAGGTATAACAACTGCAATACTTACATGTTGATTTGAAATTTGGAACATGTATGATTTTCAAGCATACTGGAACTTAAGCATTGAAATACAAATGCACGGCTAAATTTCAATTAGACCCAAAAGCTTACTGCTGAAAGCAGATAAAATCCCCTTTCGATCTGTATCTAAAAGTTACTTTGACTCCCGTAGAGTGGTGATCTTGCCATCCAGAATGGCGATTTACTGAGTGCTGTGAGGAAGTTTGCTGATTTTTGGTGAGTAAATCAGAAAGCCAAGAAAGGTCCCTATACTGCTGAAGTACTAATATAGACGTGCTAAGGCTTGTTCTACATCTACACATGGGAGTTTGTCTAACAAATTTTTTTTTGGTGGTGTCATCTTGGTGAAAATATGTGTAGCTGCAATGTAGATAAATTCAGCTCTTGAGAGCTACCAAGTTTTGTGCGATATATGATTTGGAGAGAAAGTAGAAAAAAAGGCTCCATTAGTAATAATACGTGAATATTGCAAATAAGCCTTTATTTTAATTCAGTGTTCCTGATTTTTAAAGCTGAAAGTACTTTTCTTTGCATGCCTCAACTGACCAAAATTTCGAAGACTCACTTAAAGCAGGGCATGTAGTGTCCTGTACAGTTTGATTTTAGCCATGGTGAATGCTCATTGCTGTGGGTATGAATGGGTTAACACACCTACAAACAGTAGCTTGCAGGTCACTGTCACTTCTCTCTGCTTCAGCATGTCACTACAGTAATTCACACTCTGAAACCTTAAGGCTATATCTGGTAACATGTTGCAAACAAGCTTCAACTGAGTTGTCTCTCAAATAGCTCTGGTCCTGAATGAGCAGAGGGATCCTTAGGAGTCCTTGCTGTCCATATTTGCTTCCATCTTTAGCTTAAAGTAATGTTTATGGTGTGTATTCTAAAGCTGAAGAATCTGATAAACCAGCAGTGGTCGGCTGCACTCACTGTTTCTGGCAACCCTTTAATCTGAATTCTCTCAGGTGACAAAGGAGATGAAAAGGAGGTCCCCAAATAAGGGCCTGTGGTTTCTCCATTGTTTCACAGTTGTACTGGTGTTTGAACCAGGGTACCAACCTTGGCCATCTCCAGGCCTTCTGCACATTCACAGCTTCTGCTTTTCCTAAGAACGTTTATCTTGTGAATGTAAAGTGAGTGTCCAGGCTGAGGCATTGCTACCATTTGTAAATCAGGAACTGAGCATTTACCTAGTACTTCTCACGTAGGTTTATCCAAATGTATTTTCATGAAGTTATTTAAGCACCATTAGCTTTGCTTGGTAAGACAAAGCATGATACAGGAGTAGGATGTGAGCATCACCATCACACTTGGGGAAAATCATACATGGAAAATGAGATGCTGAGGAATTTTAGAGAACACTATCCTAAGGATGTAGGACATTCTCCATGGATGTGGCCTTACTCTCAACAAATAGGGCTTGATATAAAGCAATTTCTGGAGCAAAGCAGATGTGAACCACTTCGACTTCTCACACAGAGCAGGAAACTGTCCTTGGAGCATGGAGCTGGATCTTCCAAACTGATGGCTTACTAAACAAAACTGAGAGAAGAAGAATGCTCTGCTGTCTATGTGAGTTAACAATTTATGAGGTTCTATGATTTTTGCTTACTGAAAAGGCATTTTTGGTGCTCTACGTGTGGTTTTGAACATCTTCAGGTAAACAGCATATGGTTCTTCTGATTCTGTTGTATTATTCACTGTAGTATGAGGCCCTCCACACAGAGTGACCTTAGGCTGTCTGCATGCCAGGGGAGCAGCTCCATCTGTTGAACGCTTGTCAGATGAACTACTGACCTACACTGATCTAACACCATGCAACACCTGCGAGCTGCTCAACCGTGGCCACCGGGCCACTGACTGACATGGAGCAAGACGCACCCGCAACAGCTTGGAAGAAACTGGGTCACTTTTTTATAGACTTTAAAATAAAATGTGAATCAGAACTCCTCCTGATAGCAGTAAAGCTGGAAGCAATTTCAAGCCTTTCTTAAGCAGAAAGGCTGCTCTTCACAGTTAATGCCCAGAAATGAGTGCTGAAACGTTAGCCTGTCATCAGCTGAGCAATTCAACCGTATTAAAGGAGGTACCTGGGCTCGAAAGCTCTCCTTGGTCTTCTCAAGTTGGACATCCTGATATTTCTCGTTCATCTTGAAAATGTATAAGCAGCAAAGCTTGTCTTGGGGAATAGAGGCATCAGCACGGACTGGGGACAGATGGTGTACATTACCCAAGACCAAATTACAGTTCAGTGTTCTTAGAGCGGTTCCTGAAAGGTAGGAGCAGGCTTAAATGAGCCAGTTCTGATGCTGAGAGGGATGAGTTGGTCTTCTGCACTGCCAAGCTTCTTAGGGCAGCGTCTTGAGTGTGAGAAATTGACGTGGAAAGAGCTGCTGTCTGGAGGGTTCCGCTACAGCAGACTTGAAAGGAGCTGGTGGAGAGATCATTGCCTGCGTTGAAAACATTGTCATCATAAGCAGAAGTGTAAGTGTTGGTTTAGGTAAGTTCCATGTTTTTCATGGGGAAGGTTTTTTTTCCCAACCTGCCCTACTAGCAGATGATATTCCCTGCATTGTGAGAGTTCATAAGCCTGTCAGAAAACTTCCTTTTGATTTTCATATTTTATTATGGTATGTTGAGATGTTTTTATTTGCCATGTAATTGTATATAGTGTAATTGGTTGTGCAATAAGGAAGGAATATAGATTAAATGAGTTAGTTTTGAGTTTACCAGGCTGCAGAAGATATACACTTACATTTTTCCTTTACATTTTGCAATTCCCACAGAAACTAGGGGGAGTGTTTCTTTATCACTAATTCTTTTAGGTTGTCTGCAGTTAGTCTGGGCTGAGGATGAGCTTGAAAAGGATATTTATATGCTCCTGGAATATAAAGCAGTCACTAACTTCTCCAAGTTGAATTCATGATATCCTTTTTTATCTTTTCAGAAGGAAGACATCGGTTAAACTGTCACAAATAAACCTTAAACTCATGTGAAGTAGTATCTAATTTCCTAGATTTATCTGAAAAGTATGCCTTCAGGTTTCAAAAACCTCTTCTTAACCTCTGTTCCACAAATAGCTTTATGCTGAGATGAAGCATAGACAAATACACAATAGAACCTAAATATCACTTTCTAATAGGAACTGCTGAGGGGTGTGTGCTATATCCTCTCATAGCAACCATAGGCCACATCTCAGATTTGGATGGATCCTCTGCAATGGTTTCCATGGTTGCACAGGGTTTCATGTACCCAATAACATTAATATTCCAGTCCTTAATAGAATAACTTGTAAAAAGGCATTTTTTCCTCTTTATATCCTATCTGAAATTATTACTGTGTAAATAATTGAATAAAGTTATAATATGAAAGTTATGATATTGAAACCTAAAATGCAGTTGAGATTGTTTTAACATGAGCTCAAGCCTACAGTACTTATATAAGCAAAATTTCAGGTGCCTCCTGTGTGAACACTGTAGGATTTGGGTGGTAAAATAAAGATGCCTTTTTTTCTTTAAAGGTTTGTTAGTACCATTTATCCTAACATAAGTTTGATAGCAATTTCTTGTCTGGCAACGTAAAGTATACTCACAATGGCTGACCATTTTGGAAGGAGAAAGTGTAAAGCTGAGAACTTACAGGTGAGATCTCACTTGTGATAGTGTGACTTACATTTTAAGCCCAGTAAGCTGTGTTGGATCAATGTGCTTCCCTTTGTGTTTTAATACCAAACTGGAAGTGACTCTTGTCCTCACCGAAGGTTTTCAAAGGCTTGCCTCCGTTGGAAGTTGTCTACTACTTCATTTTTTATGTCCTTCTGAGAAAACCTCAGCTTTTAGTCATGGCAGCTATTATGAAAAGAACAGTCCAGAACTATAGCTGAGCCAACAGTCAAAGAAAACTCCCTGATAACATTGATGTGCTTGGGTATCTCCAGTTGACTGGGACTTTCATACAACTTGAAACCACAGAAAAACACAAGTGCTTGGGCTATATTAATGGCTTTTCTCAAAGTGCCAATACCTTGTGGATGCTGTCTTAGTTTTGGGACAAGCCATGAGTGAATGAAGGGGTAGGATCATGGGGAAACTTCGCTGCAGAGAAGCCTCATGTTGGTGTCCATTCGATTTACAGGAGCAAGGTATCATCTGGCAGCCCTGTTTGACATTTCAAATAGGCATATGCAGCCCTATGCAAGCACGGGATGTAAGTGTCCTTTCCAGTACTGCAGAATGAAATATGCAGAGGTCTTAAAAGAGCTCTTCAGAAATACAACAGAGAGCTCAAAGAAATTGCTCAGTGTGTGGCTTTGATATTTAGACCATCAAAGTTAGTTGCTACCGAGGTGTAATGAGTGCTGACTTCTGGTCTCTGCTCTACAACTGAAAAGCTGCAACAATATGTAGAGCTCTCTAAACCTTCCAGTGATTTACCTGAAGTGTTTATTATCTGGCTCACAGATGTGTATTAAAGTCCTGCTTACAAAGAAGAGCTCAATGTGCAAAAACGATAAATTTTAGCTTGTGTAAACTGTTGTTTTCCTGCTGAAGTCAACAACATTGCCTTGTGACGTACCCTGACAGAGAATCTGGTCTCTAATGGGCATTCAATGTATTGTTCTTGGCTTCATAGGTGAATATTTCAGAGCGTGTTGAAGCTGAGCTCTGAATGCACTCATTCATACGCCACTGTATAAATGATCAAAGGAGAGGTTTCTTGATCTTGTATGTAATAAATCCTCTACTTTCAGGTTTACTGAACTGGAGACTATCATAGAAGTACTTGTTCCTCATGTACAGATCAGGAAGCTGGAATCAAGAATTACACTGGACAAATGCCTCTGGAAGCCCATGAATTGCTTGACATGTCTGACAGAGTGGACAGAAGCATCTCAGCCTTCATTACTGCAGAGCTGAACTAGGTATAGTATATGTGAATCATGTCTTTGGAGTCATTGCTTATTGCTTTAAGTCAAACAGTGGTGGAAGAAATGGAGCATTTACCTGAATATCTAAAAAATGCAAGGAGAAAGAAAAGTAATTGATTTGAAAACAACCAGTATGTGTTGGGATAAGCTTATTTTTGGATTTGTTATGGAGATATTTCCTGGATATTTACCATTTTGTGATTCATCCAGTTTTGCATCTTGCAGATTTCTTTACAAAACAGCGGCAAATCCTTAGAGCAAAACTGATGTGAAAAGGGTTTTTGGGTCACAAAGGAAGGACAGAATTCTCCTCTGACAGAAGGGTCTTCTGGCAGCCAACCAGCTAGTTATATTCACATAAGAATTGTTTTAAAGCAACATTTTCTAAGGCTGATTATGATCTTAAGATACTGGAGAAATCTGTTACAAGGCAGACTAACGACAGAAGTAAAGGTCAGACCAACGACAGAAGTAAAGGTCAGACCTTTTCCACCCTTTCTTCATTTCTTAAGGGGATGTTAATTCTTTCTTCAGTAATGTACAGCAGTGATTCATGGGACTGGCAATGCCTATTAGCTGGATCTTCATCAGAATCATCAGATGTAGTTATTGCTACTTATGCACCCAAGCAAAATTACTTCTGTGAATTTGGTTTGACTGGATTGTGCTGTGCACCTATGCTAGCTGAGGTATTGCCCTCCTTTGTGCAGTTGCTCAAGAGGTGAACAGAGGATCCTGCCCCTTTGAACAGGAGTTTTGCCAGCAGCATCAACTGGGACATGATTATTGACTGTTGAGGCAAACCTTAGAAGATAATTGTTGACTTTAACTGTTAATTCTATAGCATTATCCCAGTAACTTGTTGTTGCATCTAAGAGTTTCTTGATGTCTATATATACATACCCACACGTGCACACACTTGCCTTTGGGAATTCACATGCTCCTGCTAATATGTATGCAACAGATTCACTGGGTTTTCTTATTTATAAACAGAAAATATTTGGACTTATGCAACATGAAGTCCCATTTATGTCTAGGTTCATCTTATAAGTTTATCAGTTCATTTCTGTGCACTTACAGCCAAGGTTCAAGATGCAGAAATGCCAAAGGAGAAAGTAGCATCGCATGTTGCTAACCCAACTGCTACAACAATAGTCTACCCTTTTGGAGAGCCATACGCAGCTCATCACACCCTTCACTTGGCAGGATTGGTGTGATCTGAGAATTGCTACCTGCCACCTGATGTGTCTCATGCTGGGAGACAGGTCTATGAAGTAATGGAGCCTGGCTGTCTGCAGTCAGGACTGCTGTACTACATCCAAAGCAAGCTTGCCAGTCAGCAAATGCTGCATTAATCTTTCAGGGAGTGTTTGTTTTGCTTGTTTTGCTAGGCTGAGTTTCAAGCGACTGATAATGTGTTCATGAGCAGGTCTCCTGATGCAGGCCATTTCTCAAAAAGGAACGTGAAGATCAATGCTCCCAAGGTTGGGTGGAACATGGGTTTGAAGGGTTATATATGGTGTTGCTTCAATGTGTGAGCTTACGGAGCTCTTGGGTGCGTGTAAATGTGTCTGTGCAGGTACATTTGGGACAGTGGAGTTCTGGCTCTTTGAAGTCTGATGAGTGTTTTTAAAAATATACCTTTAAACATATACCTTGGACATGGTCCTTCTCTGTTGGTGCTAATTCTGCCAGTGGAGTTACCTCACTGCAAGTGAGATGTATGTGTGTTTGCTCAGTAACAGTCAAGCCTGAAAGCTTCCAAGGACTAGGTAAGACAAACACTTTACTGCTCACAGGATCTTAAGCATTGAAATACCGGTGATTTCAGGAAGTGAATGGCAGTGTGTCCAGCTTATTCCCACTTGTACCTGCAGTGCTGTTGCTCTGTCCAGTGCGTCACAGTTCTCACTGGCACTGAAAGCCCCATCCTTCAAAGCAGTTTTGCATTTACTTCATCCAAGGAAAAAGGAATTTAGATGCTCAAGTACCTTTGAGGATATGAAGAATTCAAGTGTGTCTCTGGAGCCTCTCAGGTTTGTGTGACCTTTAAATAGGACACATTTTTCTGGACCACTTTTGTTATTTTTTTTAAGAAACTCCATGCCATTTGTTGACTTGCAAAATAAAATGTAGCAACATTTCCACCAATCAAGGGAATTCTAGCATGAGGGATGGAACAGGAGGAGGAACTGGGATCTTGAGGTCTTTATCCTGCTTACATACTCTGGAACAGTGTGCCTGGGCAGCTGGGCTGCTACAAAATGATTTCTGTGGTGTTGGGATAACACAAATCCCATGGATATTTCATGTGTGCATACTTCCCCTGGGAACTTCCCCTGGAACTTTCTGCTGAGAGGAGATCTTTAACCTCAAACCTATTCTGTCAAGAGCTCTCCTAAGGTAGCACTACACACGGCAGTGTAATTGAGGTGTATTTTTGATTAAAACAGATACTCTGTGCTTAAACTTTAGGTTTTGGGTGCGGAACGAAGGAGAATAGTTCAGTGCTTTTATGACTTGTAAAATTTTAAGGCATTTTCCTCTTCTTTACTGTTGTCCTGATCTTGCACCTTTTCCTAGTCACAGTCAAGATGATTAAAAAAGCAGAAATGTTTTGACATCCATGTGCCAAATGCTTGGGGAGGGGGGGAAGCGCACAATTATTTTGTTGTTGCTTATTTCTGGTTTTGAATATTGTTTCTCCACTAAAGGACAAATCACCTGGTTAACATACTGGTCTGGAAGGACCCAAGGCTTGGGCAGACCTGGCATGCAGGAAGCAAGCTCTGTAAGTGGGGAAAGCTGTTGCTATTCCTTGCAGGCTGCAGACAGGAGTGCAGTGAGAATTCCCATATGTAGGAAAGTGTTGTGGTACTAACTAGACTCAACGTTTATTGCTCCAGTAGCAGGATAGTTCCTCAAGGCTCAAATAATCATTATAAAACTTCCCTTCACCAAATCAACTGCTTAAATTGGATATGAGAGGGTTTAGCATCTCACATGCTGCTGTGTACCTCTGTGAAATGTAATGCAAATGCTTATGATCAGTCTTCAGTTGTAATACGTATGTGTATTATGGAGTGGGCTTTTTAGGGCAGTTTTGTCCTGTTATGTCAGCCAACCGGCAATGATAAGATGAGTGCTGTCCATTTTTTGGTGATGAATTCCCCAACATGGATGGATCACAGTGCAAGGTATGTTGTTTCAGATGTGAGCTGAATATGGGATGCAGTGCAATGCTTACAAAATGAAAGCACATTTTTTCTTGAAGCACTTAACCTCATCATTTTCCTTAACAAGGCTTGATTGTTTTGCATGTATTCTAGAAAACATAACACATACTCTTTGGAATCGTTTGGGGAAAAAAGTATTTTAATATCTTTTGCAGTTTCCGCAGTGAGAGTATGCAGGTTCAGGCTGGTTCCTAAGAACAGTCCAACGTATATCAGGGTGAAAAAATAAGCCTGTCACTTCTTTGGAACATGATCTAAAGTTCAGTGAAGTGAATGAAAAGGCTCCTGTTGGTTTTAAGTGGATCCAGTCTTTACACGGTGAACAGAAGACATGTGTCTCATCTGCTTAAAAGTGAAAATGTTATTGGTAATTTATGTTGATAGAAAGAGCACATGGTAGCTTCCTTCCTGCATTTATACAACAGGAGGCAGAAGCTTCAAGTGCGCAGTTGAACACCATCAAGGATGCATTTGCCTGTTACCAGCATGATGGTAGTGACACAACCAAGGATTAGGCTGCTTGAAGAATATTTGGTGGAAGATGAAACATTAGGCAACAGTGTTTTCCCATTAGGTAATGGTTTATCCTATCCAAAGATGACAGCTTTCTATTTCTTGCTTGTCGTGTCATCTTTAAGCTTGCAAAAGGGAAGATGGCTCTTACTGAGACCCTTACGTTGATGTTTCTGATTTGCATTCAAGCAATGATTACACTGTCTCTGAAACAACCGAGCCAACAAATGCTGGAGAGGTTATCAAGGATTCCACTGCAGATGGACCGGGCAGGATGTTGCAGTCTGTGGAGGTAACAGCCTCCTGGTGTACTACCCAGTAAGGGAAGCTACCAGTATTTGGGAACACAAGAGTAAGTTACATACAGCAGCTGACAATCCATAACACCTATTGCCCCTGTGGTGTGATGAGTGAAGTTATCTTAGGCTGGAATTAATAGAGGACTAATAGGAGAAGAGAAAGCCAGCAACTGACTACCTAAAATGATTTGTGATGGATCATATGTTAAGATATCCCAGTGTGAATGTGCTTGCAAAACGGATCTCTTCTAAGCCTTTATCATTATCATTTTGGAGAGAAGATTTTTCAGGACTCGTGTGTATTCATTTTAACTGTTATTTGAGCATCAAAGATTCTTGATTATGTATGGCTTTTTTTAAGATGACATAGCGTTCAAAATATTTGAAAACCATACAGAATACCGTGTAGAAGGAAATTGTGCAGGAATAAGATGTCAGATGCTGCTCAAAACATGATGCTTCATATATCCACTTACTATTTTACATTAACGACTTCATTAAACTCAACTGAGTTGCTCTGGATTTTCACCAGTATTAGGTAAAAACAAAGATTGGCTTATTTAGGTACGCAGTGTATTGATTGTTTTTTTTAGAACACTTAAATATAGAAAATGAAAAGAAATGCCAAGATACTGGTAAAAACGACACTGAAAGAGAAATTTTATGTGTTGATGAGCTGAGCTGGTACCAGCAGAATGGGATCAGTGAGTGGTCAGATACCGTATGCTGGATCTCTGCATCTTTCAGCTATCTTCAAGACTGATGCCTCATGTTATGTGAGCCAGAGGAAGCCTGGAACTACACAACTTGTCAAAGAAACTTGCGCCGTTACAAGGCATCACCTCCACTCTCCAGACACCCAATCTCCAGACAATTAACTTCTGTGTGCTGTTAGTACTTTATTTCTCTCACTTCTCCCGCGTACGTATGAAACTGTCAAGCTGAATTTCACTTTATAAGGTGATAGGGAAAAGATCTAACATTTATTTTTCCCTTTTGCAGATCTTTACACTGTGCAGAACCTATTTTTTGCAGCCTAAAAACCAACCAAACAAAACATCTCTCAGGTGAACAAGAGCAGCATCTGACATCACTTGCAGTCATTATCGCCATCAATAAAAATATCTATGCTTTCACAAAGAGATGATGGGAGAGGCGTGAGAACAAGTGATGCTTATTGGAATCCAAATTTTTGCATTAAACTTGATCAAATAAGAGCACAAAAGGAGAAATTTAGGCCTGGGTGAAAGTGTGGTATGACTTTCTCAAACTCAGTTCAGACAGTTTTAAGGAGGAATTAAACATTGTGCAGCCTTATTGCAAAGAACAGCATTTCTTGTCAGTGTATATTTGAGACCTTCTCTATGACCCTTGCCAAAGGGGGCCAAAATAATTGATTTTCTTGGTGTTTCACTGATATTTGTCCTGTGTGGACACCAGAGCTTCCCAGCAGTGTAAGCATTTTGGAAGAGCTATGTATTTCAGAGACCTGTCCAAACTCCTGGGTGCTTGTTCCCTTGAACACTTGTGCACATTCACACACACTTCTGCCTCTGCAGAGTACGAGATCACAGTTGCTGTGCCAAACCAGTCAAATCCCACACCTCACATCATTCAGTAGAAAATGAAAGTGGTGAGCTGACCATGATGCTGTTGTTTCTGTTCCCTGCCAGCAGTTTGACACATCTGGCAGGAAAGTTCACTGTATGAAGTGTTTCCTACCTTAGAGAGATCTCTTCATGACATGGCTTGAAAAATCCAGGTTTTGCCAATTCCTTTGTTGTATAATCGGGTATATGGCTTGTTCCACACACACATTTATTGCCTGACATTTTACTATAGTTTTGAAATGGTTTTGTATCATTTGATAGAGCAAGGCCCTGCTAAAGTCAGTGCATAAAGCTTGTTCAAGGTGCTTGCATTCCTTGAAAGTAGCCAGGCAGGCATTTCTACACAGAAGTGAATTATTAATTGAATTTATTCTATTTGGGGTTTGTACGTGTGCACATGTTCTTTGCTTCTGTGTTTTAGCGAATACTAAAATCCCAGGTATGTTAAGGGGATCAGCAAAATTCATGCCAGTATTAAATGAATATTTACTGAGAGTGAATTTTGAGCGTGCTGTGTGAAGCCTGTAATGCTTAAGGCTATATTCTTCAGCTAAATGGTTAAATTCTGCCCTAAGAGCAATTTGTCCAGAGCAGTAAGAAAATAGAAATGAAGTGAGAATATGCTTGTGGTGAAGAACATACAACCATATGAGAGGATTATTTGTGAAATTATAACAGGTAGTTAAAAGTCTTGGAGGCATTCAAGGGGCCTCATTGCTTCCAATCCAAATGGTTTATGGAGAGAAATAAAGCTAAACCTATTTGTTTTTTCAAGTAGCGCTAACAACTTGTAAAATTTGTGTCAGGCTCCATGTAGAAAATGATCACCAATTACAGTCCAAAGAATGGCAATAAAAGCTTGGTAAGAGGAAAGCAATGCTGTAGCTTCTTCAGTGAGCTCAGTAGCTTTAATTGCTATGAGGCTTTTTCTGAGGAGGTTTTTAAACCTCTGGGCCCATTTTCTCTTCTGTAGATGAATTGCAACACTTCTAGAGAGGGGTTTTTGCTTGATCCTGTTCTTGTCTTTCTCAAACTCTCACTTCAGCTGTGTGTCTCTGGCTGTTAACTCTGTGGATTCCTTCTAGATATGAGAAAGTTTGTTCTCAGTAACCTCCAAAACCACCACAGCAAGGTAATGCCCCCCTCACCCTCTGCTTTTAACATCATGAAGAAGAGGACCTTAGCTCTCTTGTTTTGCTGAGGAGCCACAGGAGCTTCACTTCTGACTCAACAGCCTTTGCCAGAAGCAGGTAGTCCTTTAATCCTAGGGGCTTTTTTGTTGGTTGGTTTGGGAATTTTTTTGTCCATCTTTCAAACCTGGAGGCAGGAATTTCCTTTAAGAATGAGATAACATTCTCTTCATAAGCTTATAACCTGTGGGCATTCTGTGGTTTCCTAAGAACCTCACGCCATACTCATTATCTGATAGAGGATAGCGGTACTGGGATGCAGAGTCATAAAACAGAGGGGCAGACAGATTAACAAAGCTTTTCATTCCCACTGGAATTAAAGGCCAATAGAGATGAACTGAATGGCACATTATTTGCTCACAGTTTTACTCAACAGGGTGGGCTATCAGCAGTTCAATGCTAAGAAATGTACAGTTATGCTGGTTTTCTACTCACTGCTTTGATTCAGGGTGGCAGGTCAAAAATGCTATGTCTCACCTGGTAGTTTGAATGATCTTTCATCAAATTTTAGTCTTGTGAGTTGGACTCTGCATCCTTTTAAGTACGAGCTTTTCATCAGAAAACTAGAAATGGGTTACTTGTGCCACTTAGGACTATAAGCAGTACTATTTAGCTCAAAAATAGGGATGTGCAGATCCTTTAGATCTGATAACATGCATTTCAAGCTTTTAAATCTGCAAGGCAGAACCTGAGGGAGGTCCAAAAGCACACGCACACTTGCTTAGCATCAGAGGACCTCTTCCAGCACCAAACAGCAGGCGTGTTCACTGGTGGAGTAGTCAGACCCATGTAGGGTCTGTCTGGCTGCACCAAAGTAAAACCCTGCTTCATCTTCCTATAAGGATCTGGAAGTTTTTTCTCTAGTTAAGAAGCCTCCTTTGTCTGGGTTCACTGATCTGCATGCGTTTGCCATGGTGGAAGGAGTTTTGTTTTTGCAGGCTTTTAAACCCACTTGCTGTGCTCGGCTTCTTCCTTTAAAAATCTCCATCGCTGATTACTAGCCAGAGTTTCCAAAATAGACACTTTGCTGTGGGCTTTGGGAGGAGGGTGAAGCCTATATCTTATCTATAACTGTGTAATGAATGTCTGATAATTTGTGTGTTTTTTAACTGCTTTAAATAGGAGCCTTCTGCTTTTGTGAGTTGGAATACTAACAGGGCAGAGGGAAGGAGGTGGAGGGGAGTAGAGATCAAGGAAGACTGTGACATAAGCTTTCCCTTCTGTTACCTGCAGGCACATTGAAACCAGCTGTTGCTGTATTAGAGGTTGGGTTTTTTTTTGACATCTAAGATATAACATAAAATTTTGATACATTTATTCTGTCAATTAAACCAAGTGGTTAGGAACTGCACTCTCTACTTTAAATGCTTTCCTAAAGTAGAAATGACTGGAGTTTTCTCTTGCCAACTCAGCTGTGTGGCATGCAGGAGCCCTGGTTTAGCACAGCCATCCACTTTCCTAAGAGCTTCCCAAGGTTTGATGTCCTGCTACACTAGAAGCTTGGCTGTGGTGCATTCTAGTTTTTTGCTATCCTCATGTGGATGCAAGTCACGAAGCCATTTCTCTTGCCCACCTCCATCTGGCAGAATAAAGCTAAGGGACCAACTCCCCATGGCAGGCATTAGTGAAACACCAGTGAAACCAGTGGGACTCATGGTGCTAAATCCAGAGTCCAGAGCAATGTTTTAGGTGGGAGCAGCCATCATGATCAATGAGAAAGTGGGCAGTGCTGGACATCAGTTCTTCCCCTGCTCCCCTCCCCTCATATTTATAGGTTTCTAATTTCCGCTGGATAATGAATATCACTCTTCATTATAATTATGTTAAAAGGTACCAGCGTGATGATTCAGAAACCCTTGAAGATATAGTCATATTTTCAGCAACAGATGGATTTAACACTGCAGATGGAGTGTTAAGAGTGCAGGTAATAACAAACTCAGCAATGTACTGTACTGAAATATAATTGGAAAGTATTAATCATATATTGGTTACTTCAGCTTCACTAAGTAGATGTTTAATTTTCATCAATCTTTTTACCAGATTCCCGGAAAGATTTCTGTGTAGACAGAGTGTGGCTTCTAGGTGAAAGGATTGCTGAAGTTATTAATGACCAGGGCCTTGATCCTGCAGGCATGTGCCCATGGCTTACCCAGGCATGGAGGATAAAAATCATTTGTGTTAATAAGGCTGTCAGGTGGGGCCCCATTCATATGGTCTAAGTTTCAGCTGGTGACTAGTCAGTAGTAAAACTCAGATCCCTCCTAGCTGCTGGAGTCCTGCCAGCAGGATTGGCTGGCTGCAGGCTTTGGGGCAGAACACAGGAAATTTGAAAACCCCATTTATAGAGGTGAACCATGAGTCCAAGCCTTTGCAGAACTGGGAGTTGGCAACACTGGGGAAGGCTGGTTTGTTGGGGCTTTGTTTTGCTATTTCTTGTTATTTTATCAAAGTACAAACCTTTGGAAATGGTCTGTGTGCAGATGTGCTTCTTCCGACAGGTTGTATTTGAAGCTGGGTGATTCAGGGAAGATTTAGCTGTGAGCAGACCATGCAGGACCAGGGTAATCAGTGATGCCAGGTTGCATACCATGGCTCTCATTGTTTAATTAATGATATTTATAGCTAGGATTTCATTTGTAGGATCAGAAAGTGGCCCATGCTCCAGCGTGCCATGTGGGAAGGTAGAGAGCAGGGCATGCTGTAGGGCACAATTCCAGCTCGTGCAGGCAAGATCTTCATCTAATTTACAGTAGCAAGAAAGAATTTAATTTTTAGAGAAAATCAAAATATTATTCTTTTAAGTATGTTTCTATGGGTGGTTTGTGTTCACGTTCTTCTCTGTGGGTTTGGGTATGTGGTAAAGCTGCATCTCCATTGATTTCATAGAATTATAGAATCATAGAATAGTTAGGGTTGGAAAGGACCTTAAGATTATCTTGGAGTATTGTGTGCAGTTTTGGTGTCCTCAACATAAAAAGGACATGGAACTGTTGGAACAAGTCCAGAGGAGGCCATGAGGATGATCAGGGGACTG
>JASSUY010009418.1:0-78594 GCA_032466535.1 Forpus xanthops | reverse complement strand
CCCCCCCCCCCCCCCCCCCCCCCCCCCCCCCCCCCCCCCCCCCCCCCCCCCCCCCCCCCCCCCCCCCCCCCCTGGCTCTGTTTCTTATTTTGGTCAGTACTCTCAGCTCATTTGGGCTGGCACAAAGAAGTTATCAGCATTCCTGCTATGGCAGTGTTTTCTGAGGTCAGGGCTGGCTGCAACGCCTCCACTCTTTACTCACCTCTGGCAACAGCTCCACCCAAGGGTAGGTGGCAGAGCTTCAGCTGCTGCCATCTGACTCACCCAACAGCAGCAGCTCCATAAGGTTACCAGCCTGTCTGTCTCCTCTTCCTCTCTAGAGTAATGCAGCCTGTATGACTGCATTCCAGGCATTAGCCTGGCACTGAATATGGATGGCTTCAAGTTTTTATTCTCAGAGAGTAGATAAATCTGTATTGCATGGAATAGAGGTTTTGCATTTTTTTCAGTGAGAGACCTGTTGATATAGGCTGTTGATTCAAAACAGTGGTTGAATGTTGGAATGAAGTTGACACTGGAATGCTTTAAGCAAGATGATTTTCCCTTCATTTTACGTACCGTCTAACTACACCAGAGGACTGGCAAGGCTGGCATACTTATTTTACTGCACACCATTTTCTGATGTTGATTTCTGTTGGACATTAACCATGAGACTGGCTCTCCTGGTTGTCTGTGTTCTAAGAAACCTTGTTGATGTAGTGCAAAAATCCAAAGTTTGGACTGTGCGGGAGGAAAATACATTTTAAACTCTTGCAACTCTCATTGTTTGTCTTAGCCTTTTTTCTTCACTGCTCGTTATCCTAAAGTACATGTACAGTAACAGTCCTTCCACCAGTACTGATTGGTATTCTACTTTCTCCTTCATGGCATTAATGATGAATCTTTGTTCTTGGGTCTGAGCACACATTAATGAGAGCCAGTGGGAACTAACTCTGGCTAGTATCACACAATGTTTCCATTTGTTAAATTGATGCAGTTGTCCAAATACTTGGAAACTATTGTGATGGTTTATGGAATCCCATAGCCTTAAACAATCTGATATCACATCCTTGTACTAGTGCAACTTGGGCAACAACATAAACATGTGCAACAGTGTTCTCACAAAGACCGGGCAGTAAAAACAAGTGGACAAAATGTTTTGCTTTTTGTTCATACAACTAAGAAGGGATTTTCCTCTATTTCAGACCTACCCGTCATGTGTCAACATCCATATCTGTGTTGTCTTGTGATGATAGAAGAGAAGGGTAGGGCGCAACGCACTTCACGTTGACATAAGTAGCATTGACATGAACATAGTGTTCCCCAATAAAAGTGGAGAAGATTGTTGATATTTTTGAAACAAGTTCGGAAAATGCTGGACGCATCTCAGGTTTGGGATGCCAGCACTTCAGCATGACTTCATACCTGCCATTCAAATAAAAGAAGTGTTTAATTATGAAATCATGCAAAAAGGAAAGAAGAAAACCCTTTTTCCTCCCACAGTCCTGCTTACTGTAAAGTCAGAATCAGCTTTGCAGACTATTTACTTACAGTGGGTCGGGGCAGTACTCAGGTTGCAGCAGTCTTCTTCCTTGTAGTAAGTAAACAGTTATGTCAAAAGAATTTACATCAGGGTAAGGTGGTGCCCCTCTTGTCATAAGTTCCCATAACAACACACCAAAGGACCACTAAGAAAATAAAGAAATAAATAGTAAGTTATAGGGTTGGAGGGCTTTACATTCCACTTTTAAAAGATGGTTTGACAGAGTTAAACATTCAAATGCATGGATTTTCCCTTTGGAAAATTATTTTACTGCATTCAGCTTACTTTTAAGTGGGCTAATAAATATTGTGGGGACTTGAGGAGCCACTTAAAGTAGAGCCAGAGAAACTCAGCTAAGTAAATGAAAGAAAATAAAAGCCTATGGGCCAGCTACTTAGCTAGTATAAATTGGCAGACCTCATTTGAGGTTAATGGAGCTCTGCCAATTTACATGAGCTGATGATCTGACTAACCCTGTGTAAATACATACTGAAGAGAATATGCGTGGTGAAAATTCTATGCATCACAGGCTAATTTGGATCTGGATTGAAAGGAGAGCTGAAATACAGAGTGATCCAGCCAACTAATGACTTCATCTTGTAATTTTTTCTTCATAAATGGCCAGGTAATACTTGAGATTGCTGTAGGCAGTCAGTAAGTATTTATAAAGTAAATAAAGTCTTTTTGAGAACTATTAAATTTCACGAATCTCAAAGTTAACCTGTTCTGTCAAGCTTTCCAGAGCCCCTCCTATAGCAGGGTTCAGCTCCAACTTGGCTTCTTGGAACATCCTTAATTTCCCCTGGAGTGGAATTGAACTCTTGATTCTTTCCTGAGCCGTAACAGATAATCAGGTCAACAACTTGTTCCCTTGTGATTGGTGCAAATGCCCTTTTGGGATGTGGAAAAGTTTCTTATTCTTATGTGAACTAAAGTTAGATTCACATGTACATTTTGGTTTGGAGTTAGTCCATTCATTAAATACTACAGAGATGCCTCAGGCCATGTAAGAGAAATTAATACGTGATACAAATATATCTGTACTTTACCACATCTGACTTTGTTGTGAACTTCTGAGTTTGTAGACTTTCTAAAGCCATCCATTTCACTGGCAGTTTAGCACCTGTTTTATTGTGCACACTGTAGTATTCTTTATCATAGACATCTCGAGCAAGACCAAAATCAGCAACCTTGACAGTGAATTTTTCATCCAACCTAGAGAAATGACAAAAAGTATTATCTGCAGCTGAGCAGGCACGATTTACAGTGATGGTGGATTATAATGACTTGCATTTTTAAGACAGTGACTTTGGATCTATTAACTAATGTAACAGTGAAACAAAAAGTGCAGCGAAAGTACATTTGACACCCATTTAACACAGTGAATGAACTCAGGAAATTACGGATATTACTTTGATAATATAATTTGAATTACAGTTCTTTTAAAACAATTACTTTGTATAAAAAGGTTTTTTTGCTAATAGCCTATACATCCTGATTGAGTCTACATCATTTCTTCCTCTGCTGTTTTATCTTCTGTATCCTTAGAAACCTCTTATCTTTATCTCCAAGACAAGGCACCACCCATCCTATTTACTCTCAGTTTTGATAAGGAAGGACCCATCGTTATCTCCATAACTGCCCATATACAATAATGTAGTTCTGTAACTAAGAATGTGTTTGGTGTCTGTACTGGGAAAGAATGGTGCATAAAGAAAATTCTGATGCGGTTACAGTTCAGCCATACCAGAAGTTCTCCTTAGCCCTGCTCCTCCTAAGCTTGGTGTCTGTCCTGGTAAGTGTTATCATTGTCAGAAAACAGTCAGAATATGGGTCTTGGCGTACTTAATCCTTCATTACAATTGAAGACCTAGCCACAGTAAACACCTGCTTTGGGGCTTTTATACAGAATCACACAATCACAGGATGATGTTGGAAGGGAACTCTGAGGATCATCTAGTTCACCACCACCTCCCTTGCTTAAAGCAGGTATTTATACACATGGGTAAGATCACCCTGAGCCTTCTTCAGGCTAAACAATCCCATCTCTCTCAGCCTCTACGTGTCATTTCTTGAATTTATGAGGTTTCTGCCTGGACAACTCTCTAATCTGCTGAAGTCCCTCTGAATGGCAGACAACCATCTCCTGTATTTACTGACATAACTAAACCAGTACCAATGAAGGGAGTAGAAGGGAAATTTGATGGGTCAACAGGGGACCGTACATGCCATAGCAGCTTCTTGCACCTCTACCAAGATAGTGCAATAGAATCAAGAGTCCACAGGGATTGCATTTGCATCCTGGCTTGCTTTCTGATGGATATCACCACTGTGGCCACTGGTGAATGTGAGTCTTCAGCCCCACATCTTCTGCTCACATGGCAGCAACTCTCCAGGCTCTGAAGTGCTGAGCCATTCACAAGTACAAAAGCAGCCATTCAGTTGGCCATGTGAAACACCCTGACAGCTGTTCCCTCCTCACCCAAGGAAGAGACAGTTGGCCAGAGGGTAAGTCCTGTTGCCACTCTTTGGACTTTGATCAGACGAACCAGGATGTTTTTATCCAGTAACCCAATTCCTTTCTTCTTAGGAAACCTGAAAATCATATTCCTTGTGGCTTTTTTCCTCCCTTAAAAAACCAGCAGCTGTAAGAAAACATTCGTTTTCAGAGGCAGTTCAGGTGCACAAGTGTGTACCCTTTGAAAAAAGAGCAAGAAATCTGATGTCACAGGTAAATAACCTTTCTGCAGCTAGAGTTCCAGATTATGATGGGCTAAAAATAAACTAATGTTTAATCCTGTATCTCATTAATTCACAACATAGGTGATGAATTAGCATAATAGCATCAGCACCTCCTGTATCAGTTAGTCTGTGTGTGAACTGAACTGTCTGGCTACACAGACACTAGTAAGATTCTTCGCACGCTCTGATTTTTTAATGTTGTATATGTAGTTGAGCCGAAGGAGATTCATACGTATATAATGAAAGGCTGCTGTCAAGAGGTCTCACTGGTGTTTTGTTTGTGTTCCTGATTTTCTCACAAAGTTCCCCGTGTTCCTCTCCTTCCTTCTAGGTGTGGCAGCAGAGACGTGCTGCTTCTGAAGAGGTTGGGTGGAAGCACAGCAAGTTGAGACAGCCGCAGTTTAACTTCCCTTAGGAGATGCCTTTTAAACTCTCTCACCAATGATTTTCAGAGGCTACACTTTCACCTCAGCTTTTCTTATTTCCCACACTTGAAAAAAGCTTATGTGTAAGAGGCGAGCCCTGAGCGAGCTGAGTAGCTCATCAGTATGCAAGACAAACATCAGTACAATTATGGAAAAATTAAAAAAACATCCTGTTTTGACTAAAAAAGCAGACTCCTGAAAACTTTCATTGTCTCATCTCACTGTCTTACATAGAAGAGTGTGATAAAGTGGCTGGAATTGGATGTTTATACTTACATACAGTTTCTTGCTGCCAAGTCTCTATGGACAAACTTTTTGCTTGCAAGGTATTTCATCCCTTTTGCAACCTGAAGGCCGAATCCAATTAAATCTTTTACTGTTGGGTTCTGCAAAACACAAACATTTGTGATATAATGAATGCAGAAAACCAAGGAGCAGACTGTTTTTTGCTGTGACTCTCAGGTTTTGACACACCTATCTTGCCACCAGAATGGTCAAGACAGGTTGGCACTTGTAGGAAAACTGGTGTAAATTTAGGTCAAATTTTCACCTCCAGTGAGGAAACAAATTTAAGAAACCAAACAACCTGACAAGCTCCAGAAGTCTGTAGCATAAGCAGCATGACCTGAACTGGGATATGGAACAGTATGCTGAAACCTCAGCATCACAGCTGATACACTGAACTCACATTTGTGAACTTGTAGCAAGAGCATGTAACCCAGTAGAAGGTGCTAACTATGAACATGGCACTCATCAACCTGTAAGGATCAAGAAAGTAGACAGTCCTATTTGGTGCAAAGTAAGTACAAGCTGTCGTCAGTATAATGCCATGGAAAAGGCAAATGAAAACATAGCAGTTACCAGAGGAAGATTTTCCACTAAGATTGGTAACTCTTTCTGCTGGTCTGTAAGAAGCCTTACTAAAAAGTATTAAAAGATGTATAAACATAAACCTCTAATTCTTGTATTCAGCAGCATGAATTGTTTTGTAATAGTAAGGTCCCACAGATTTTTATATTGTTGGCATTGCTCCATATAATTTTCTTCTCTGTAACGCTTTGGTTCAACTGTGGTCATTGTTATATGTATTTCAGAAAGGACCACGACACTCTTGGCTGAAAAGGACCCTGGTGCTTGTAGAATGAAGGACGCTCGAAAGGGAAGAGGTCCCTCCCTCAGAAAGTTTAACTCACCCAGTAATGTGTCAAGATGCATTTTCTTTTTAAACATGTACTGGCTATTGTTGACTACCATAGTGACAGGGGCAAAATCCTGCTGGTTCAGAAATCACTTTCTATTGTCCTAGCTCTGTGAAATGAGTAAAATACTACAGCATAAAGTGGGCTTACATTATCTGAGGCAAGATCTGTGGTCTCACACTTGAAAGAAAGCGTTGAGGCACATTTGAGAAATCTGTAGTCTTTCAATAGAAGCAGGGAAAACCTCTGACAATACAGTGTTTGTAGTTTGTGCAACAATTGCTGGTTTTCTTTAAGACGCAAAGAAACAAATATTGATAATAGCAGGACTGTGACACTAGCTGGACATGGAGATCCCTCACCTAGGAGCTGGAAGAGCAGATGGTGACGACTGGCACAGCTGTGCTGAGGTCAACAGAGATATGCCAGTTTAAACCAGCAGATGGTTGGGCCCCTTGACTTAGATTTCATAAACACATTTGTTTATAAAGGGGCTTATGGATGGGAAATGAGAAATAGTTATTGCTGATAATTTCTGGGAAACATTCTAGAGAGGAATTTGAGGGGGAAGGGAAGGAGTGGCAGCACTGTGGTAGGGCTTAGTGCCAACCTAAGCAAGTGCCAAAGGTTAAGGTGTAGTAACAGCAGCAAGTTATGGACGTAATGTAATTATCAGAGCTTATAACCTGTGGTGTTGGAGCAGGGCATGGCTAGGCTCGCATTACCATTTGGTAGACCTCACCACGTACTTACATGAGACTCATTTCTAATGAAGTTTCGAAGATCTCCATGTTTCATGTATGGAAGAACAACTAAGGGGGATCCTTCGTTGGGCAAACAGATGCCCAGAAGAGATAGTACATTGGGATGAGTGAAATCTTTCATTATTATTCCTTCTTTCAGAAACTGAGCTACTTCTTCCAGGTCTGTTATCCCTGAGAAATGCAGTAATAAAATGAGTTAATTAAAAGAAACCCAAACAAACTACATTTCATTTCTGTACAGCATGTCATTGCACAACAAAGTGATAATGAGAAGCTACAAACATGCCCCCCACCTCCCACATTACAATGAGGTTATGTACTTTGGTTTTCTTACAGTGACCAAATACAGTTTGTTGGTGATTTTAATTCCGTTTCTCCTTTTCTTATTATGAATTATTTAGAATTGAATAACAACACTTGAGTAAAGCCTTTAATAAATGTTGTTACAGTATTTTCCTGGTTTTCCAGCAGCTTCGCCCACTCTGTAGCAATTTAACTTCCAAAGCCAAATCTTCAGTAGTCAGTAGAATAAAAAATGACACTGCCTCTCCCTCATTCTCCTGTGTCCTTTTCTTTGTAGAGGAAATATATGGGCATTTTGTTTGATGTACAAATATATACCGATGCCTTGTGGTAAACTGAGGACACTGAAATTGCTTCAGAGATAAATCTGATCCAGCTGCAACTAAGAATCTTTATTTGTGAAAGTACGGTTCACTGTAATAATTAGTTTACCTTGGTTACCTTCGGAATTATGATAATGTCTCACTATTAAACATGCAACTCACTATTCAGTGACTTCACAGCACAATGAATTTTCCTGCCATCATTATCCAGCAATGTCCCATGGTACACACACCCAAAATGTCCTGTGTAAAAAATGAGTAAGGTTTAATAAGTAAAATTAGCTTTCTGGTATTTTCCACTGGGTAGCAATTATGCCTTAAGAAAGTGATCACACTCTGTTTTTGTCCAGTTCCCAACACTTGTAATGTATACTTCGTAACTAACACATAAAACTACCATTACATAAAACCATCATTACATAAAATGAAAACTCTATTTGCAGCATAATTGCCATTTCTTAACCTAGATACAGAGTATAAATACTGACAAGGCTGGCGCCACAACTGTTTCATGTTCTTGTAATGACTACGCATACAAAAACTGTGCCAGTCCATTCCCACCATACTCTCCTGTGAGATACATGTCAAAGGAGGGCACTGGAAGGCAGAAGCAAGCAGTTAGGAGCTGACCTGACCACTGGAGTGGTGGTTCCCAGTGGTCTGTAAGCCCATGCTAAGTGGCCCACAGGATTGTACAGCCTTGATGCACCAACAGTAGGAAGTTGCATAAAAAGGGCCACTGTGGGCTTACAGTCTCTCAGGTCTTGCTATTCCATGGAAAACATTGAGTACTAAACATGGTGTGTTGGCCAGGAAGAGGTTGGGAGTTGCACTCCTGATCACAGACTGACCACATCACTAGGCAGCAGTCTATGGTCTCTGCTATGGCACAGTTCTGACCGTAAAATGTCACTAAAAATTATGAGCTAAAAAAATTTGCCGTATTTCCCACAGTCTAAGCAGTGAAATAAACTGCCAGGGGCACAGAAATCCTTCCTGATCCTGTGTTTTCCTGTCAAGCAAATGGGGCAGTCTAAAGACAACTACTATGGGGATACCTGCTATGAGAAGTCAGGTGGGCCTCTCTGGGAAACACAGAACTTTGAGATCCAGGCATGTGCATTAATCTATTCAATTCAAATAACAGTGGCTTTCCTTCAGAGATGTACTATTTACATGATACTTTAAAAATATTAATATTTGCAGTTAGAAAGCAAAGTAGGTTTTAGTCAAGTGTGAGTTCTGCAGAGAACCTGACTATCTGATTAATTCTACTAGTTTCCAGTCATAAGTGCTGATCAGAGCTCAGCTGGCTTTGATTTTGGCTTGGGATAAAATTAATACGAAGTTTGTTTTATAAAAGCAACTAAAATCCCATCAGACCACAGATTGTTTTGAGCCTGGGCACAAATCCTACAGCTTGGATTGGGCGTGTCTAAAATATGTTTGGGTTTAGCCCATTTCTAGTTATGGAGGGGAATTAAAAATGGTTAAGAATATTGGTGTCATTCCTGATATTTTTCAGCACTTAAAAAAGGGAAATTACTTGGACCTTTCAAAAACAAGAAAGAAAAGAAAAGGCCCACTCTTACTTTGGGAATGATGAAGTGTAACATATAGAAGGGAAACACACAGACTGTTTGTTTAATTTGTGGCTATTTTCCTGCAGAAAAAGCATTAGCAATATAATTTATAGCCAATTTTTTATCAGTATTCTGATACTTAACAAGAGATCCCTCAAGCATGATCTGCAGAAGTACTGAAAATCCAGTTTCTACTTGGCTTGCTAATAGGTACTTGATAGCAGAGAGTTTCACAAATGCTCCTAACAGAAATACTGGCTTGGGCTATGAAAGGAGAAGGGAACCTGGTTAAGGAGAGGGATAGGAATGATGGGAGACATTCAGGAAAATAAGAGACCTGCTATATCAGGGACAAAACCAAGGGGAAGTGAATCAGGAGCTATGCGTCACTGCAACTGGGATGAGAGAGAAATGAGGGGGAATGGAGAGCCTTTGGTGGGAGGAAGCAAACAGCAAATTCCTCAGAGCTGGGGGAAACCTGTGGGGAAAAGCCTATAAAACCTGGCCCATGGGGACATTTACTGGCTGCAGTAGTGCCTGCAGTTTTCTGTGTCATGTTCTGCAGCTCTCAGGCTCCGAGTTTAAGTCACTGGTGCCCCTGCCTCAGCATCCCTTGCTGCTTGGGTGCATGCTTCAGGCTTCTGCAATATGCTGCTGCACCCTCACTCCTGCAACTGCAGCCTCAGGGATGAGAAGCCCTGGTTGAGCTTTTCTGTAGCCTTGAAAGGCATGAGAGGCAGCAGATGGGGCACCAGCAAGTCTCTGAGTTTAAAGGAGCCCCATCAATTGGCAGCCTCTTTCCTCCCTCTGGTGTCTTCTCCAACTGATGAAATGCACAACCCTACATCTGACTTCACAGTACAGCCCCTTGATTCCCCCCGCCCCATCATTCAGTGCATGGGATGCAATGCTGTAAGAGGTAAAAAGCTTCAATATTCTCAGTGTAGACACCTTATTCAGAAGGGTTTGTAATGAATGGGTGTGCTAAAAGAACAGCAGTTTGCCAGGTCAGAGTGCAATACCTACCTCTTCCTATTACTTCGCTGAAGTGCACAATCAGGCTGTCAGCACCAATAACCACATGCTGCACTTCTTTGACCAGGTCAGGATTTAAGGCACTGATGTCAATGTGGACATTAGTTTGGAGAAGTGGACTGGCTAAGTCTGAGTCTCCACTAGACAGGATTGGGGAGAGGTCAGAGTGAGGATACTGGGCGGGTCTGCATGATCCATTTTGAGACATGCTTGGAAACTGATCTGCAAGATGAACAAAAACTGTTATAATCCTTTCAGACTTCTCCTTGGAAAATGAACAGGTTTATTGCATTGGTAAGCAGAGTTTCAGTTTATCAGTTTGGAAGTGGCTTGGCTTCGTGGAAGTTTTGGTCACAAAGGGAAAATGAAAATATGCATTGCTAAACTGCCAGACTCCAGGAAAACCGTGTCAGTAGAAACTTATGCTTGTCTCAGCTCTACTTTTGTGAAAGCAAATGGCAAAACATCCACTTTTCTGACGGGATGGAAGGAAGCCTTGCCACTTCTTGCCAAGTGTAGGTTATAGCATTCCTAGTAATTTGGAGTAACATGCAAAAATGACAGCAATATGGCATCAGGAAGTAGTGAACATGAAACTTTTTACTATTGTCATGTTCTAATTTGGTAGGGAACTTTACATGTCATGAAGGTTTTCAAACTGCTGGTGACTAGCTATATTTATCCAATGGTAAATATTCAACCAGGGAAATGCCTAGAGGTGATTCATATCCTGTAACTGCTGAAGATAATACGGTTGGTGCTACTCATGAAAATAACATGAGCCAGCTGGTCCAAAATAGCAGAAATTAAAATGTATCAGTCAAGCAAGGAGTATTTCTTGAGAAAATTATTTTTATCAACAGCAGGTTGTTCAGGTATTTTAAATTGCTTTGTTTAAAAGATTTCCTTCCAGTATTTTGTGTAATAGAATCAAGAACTAAGTTTAATTTACACCAATTTCATTCTGGAAGGATTCCAGCGGAGTCAATGAGCAGAATTTAGCCCAGAATCAAAAGGAAAAAGGGGAATACCTTTAACAACAGAAATTATCAGATATTTTATCACAAAAGATTGCACACACATTTTATTTATTTATGTATAAAACTTAGGAAATTTTCATATAGTGGCTGTTATTATGCTAGCTGCTGAGAAAAACTTGGTGCTGCTTTACCTAGAAGCAAAAATACACTCTCTTACATTTACAGAGCCACATTTATGTCACCAAGGGCAAGTACCTATTTAATAATGACAGTAAAATACCCTAGCCATGCTTGTGCCATAATTTTTACAGCCACTGAATGTAAATTTGCATGTTTTCTAATGTTCCTGTCATTTTATTCTTTGATGGTAATTAATACAAACATTCTTACAGAAACATTAACTGAATGCATTTGCTTCTTGGGTGTGCTTTCTGCTATGCTTTGCCAGTGCACAGTGGCCCCAGGACCTTCCACCAAGTATCTTTGCATAGTTTTGTCTCATGCACCACTTTCCCTTCTAACCAGCGGCACACTGAAGAAACTTCAATCAAGAAACTTCCTGTGTAAGCTGACAGCAACAGTTAAGGAATCATAAAGGAAGCTGGAAATGGGCCTGGCTTTCAGACAGCTCCACAATTGGTGATTGCAAAGATGGAATAAGGATTTGGAGTGATTTCTAGTGAATTGCATACAGCAGCACCTGAAATAGCACAACACTATGTCTATAGCAATGCCAATAAGTGTCTGTGATATCTCAAATACCACAATATGGTCACTCCTGTTAGTGGAAGACTCTTTAATAGTAATCATGAAACATGATCTTCACAGGTCTAAAGGACATGTTCAGCCTAAAGTGGTATGATCAGTGCAGCAGAGTGCTCTTGTGGAGAATACCCACTCTAAAATGGTGTTACATGGCACAAAAATATATTCAGCACAGGGTTATTTTTCCCTCATGCCCACGGGCCTGAAAATGAACAGTGTGTTTCCTGAGATTGGTATCTCAGCACACAGGGACTTTCACTCAATTTGTTGCAGTTTTCATGTCCCTTAAGCTTTATTTTTAAAGCTGACACTTTTGTGCCATACAATGTACCATTTTATAGCAGAAGCATGAACAGAAGAATATCATCCTACAAAGCTCCATGTCCCCTGCTGACAGAACTGCTTTCTAATGATTGTATGAAGTCACTGAGACACACTAAACTTACAGCCACTCTTTGCTACCCTTAAAATTGCTTTTATTCAGAGTGGATTTGTGCATGGTGGGATGGACCTCATGATAACAGAAAATCATTAAATCCGCTAGCTCCTAATAGATTTTGAAGCATACTTACAGTGAGTTTTTATAAATAGTATTTTATTTATTCCTCCAACCTGAGTAAGAGAAAAATTCTTTGCACCTTAATCTCGGGAAGCACCTCAGTTCAAATAGCAAGCCCCTGAACACATGGATGTCCCAAGCAATGCAGACACAGACAAACGAGATGAGAAACTGAAATTCAGATATTGATCAAAATATCTACCATCTGAAGACATACGAAAAGCGAGATGTATAAAACACCATCCACAGGATTTGTATAGTGGTGTACCTTCTAGAAAAGTTGATCTGTAGTCTACAGATTCACTTGAAACCATTTCTGTGGTTGGACTTACGCTCCTCGCGCTCACCAGCCTGTCCAGGTGAGGAGTGTGCACTCTGCCATCATAGCGCACTAGGTCACTTCCTAGATCTGAAGGGAGAGGAGTAAGAAATATTAGAAAACCCTTATGTTTACTGGGTATCAACATTCACTTAGGTATTTATTTAAGTTTAGATGTTCTGCTCTGCTGGGAAGAAGGTTGGGTTCTTGCAGAAGCAGATATGCACAGGATCTGAACTTGAGGTATTTGTACAGCACAAGATTTGCTGTAATTTGTGTTAAATCCCACTCTTGGCCACATTGCAAATTCCAAGAGAGCTTTGAAGCCTCTGGTGTCTGCTTCATGATCTGACTGGGACAGTGCGTCAGGATAAACCCTGGTCTCCAGTTCTCCTGCTCCTCCTCCATTGTGTAGTACAGCAGTTCCCGCTGGAAGGAAACCCAGACATGGGGGCCAGAGAGGAGGCACACTCTGACCAAGTTCCTGATTTGGGTGAACTGGGGACCAGGACGCTGCAGCACACTGCATCTTGCACAACTTAGGCTCAGCCTGGAGGACTACAAGGAAACCAAATGAAGCTGAAGTGCTTGTGATTCCACATGCATCATTTACTCATTCCCTCTCCCAGGGCTGATTGGTGAAGAGAAGTTACTAAGTTTTCTTAATAGCTCAGAGTTCCTCCCAGATACTTCTCCTTCAGGCATAGCGTGTGGCCCTTCACCCAGTTCAGGCAAGAGCTAAGGGCTGAAATGCAACTAAACATTGGACTTGATTGTGAAACCCCTGCTGACAGGTTACAACAGGGCATTGTATGGCAAAGCATAAACTGATGTCAGTTTTTAAAATCTAAGATATAGTAATGGAATTATTTGATGGAATTGACTATGATGGACCTTTAATTTGTTTCTTCTTCCTTCTCCAGATGAAAATCACCAAAAAGATAAATACTAAAGCTGCTGTTGAAACTAGTCCAGCAATTAGTCCTGTGAAATTCTGATCTTGCTGGATCAGCACTTTTCCAATAACAGTTGACAAAACTTCTTGTTTCCACTGGAAAAAAAAAAAAAAAAAACAAGAAAAAAATAGTATAACAGTATGATGATTTCAAAAGGCAAGAACTAGATTATTAGTACTAAAGCATGAGATTATATGTCCCATATGTATTACATTTTGATTTTGTGATGCTGTGCTATGATAAGACACTGGGAACGGAGAAATTGTTACATTGGTGTATGTGAATGCAGATGTACATTTGGTTCATTTTTTATCCTCAAGAGCTCTGGTAGTGACACAGCTATGTATGTACTACACCACACACATAGCATGCACACATGCACGCACTCTGGATAACAGTGTCCCACTGTTACTTGTTAATTTGAAAAGCTAAATACATACTTTTACTCAAGTGGTGCATAGAAACGTATAGGCCTACAGATATATGAGCTGAGATGTATGCTTAGAAAAACAGCCCAAAAGTCTTTGGTACGTGTCCTTCTGGCATAAATATGCTGTAACATCAAACTCTGTTGACAGTGTGCCTGTAGTTTAGTTCCCAAGGTCACATGAGCCTGTCCCTTGCCAGCTTCTCACTTGTTGACAGTTTAAAGAGACACAACAAAACAAACAAGAAAAAAACACCAAAAACCAGCAACCAAACAAACACCAAGCAGCTAACAGGGAAAACTGTTGCAGGTCACACGGTGCTAGCTCACTCAGTTGGAATGCATTTGGACATCTTTTCTCTTCCTCCTGTGGAATTCATTCCTCTGGGTACTGTAATGATGGATTTGCCCGTCAAAAGAGCAAATTTTCTTCTTTGCTGGGCAGACTGCAATTTCTGAGGCTCCTTGCCAGTAAACAAGCAGAAACCTTATTTAACCCCTTTATGTTGTGTTCTTTTCTACGTACAGAATACATGTCATGTATCTTTTTTTAGAGGTTAAGAAAATCTCACATCATAAAACTGATTTAATTCAGTGCCAGTCCTGGCTGCATATGTAAAAATATGAACAGGTACAGAAAGCAACATGTGCGCAAGCATTTTATGAAACTAGGAATCTACAGGTCCAGGAAACAGATACACTATTAACTGTACTAATAAAGCAAATCAGTTACTGCTGTTTCCTTAGACTGCAGTAGCACTTAGGAATACCGTTCACAGCCATCAATAGGATGGTATATTATCCTATTGAGACGAATGCCATAAAGACATAAGAAAAATAAATGGTCCCTGCTTCAAATTGCTCACATAGACTTTAATCCTAATCATGCTTACACGACTGGCAGTCTGCACTGTTGTCAGTGAATCAGAGTCCATAATCTGCAAATTTTGTAATTTAAAGGTAATCCCATTCTGCTGTGATTTTCCTTTCATTTTATATTTAAAAAAAATACAAAGATACTGAAAGATTTGTGTCTTATTCTAGGAATGAGAAGGTTGAAACTGCCATTTAAATTTGTGGTAGCACTCTGAATGACTCTAGTGAGACCACCTTTGGACCAACAGTGGAACTCAAACATTTGTCCTTAATGTCTGTGTTTAACGAAGACAATTGCAATGAAATTGAAAAAGCAGATAAACAATTCTTTAAGAAAGGGTCTGCTCCTCTTGATTGCAGCAGAATTTTTGCTGAACAAAGAGTTTGTGGGCTCCACAGTAAACCTACTCCATTACAGTTTCCCATTCTTCCCTTTGTTTCTTCTTGTGTTTGGATTAATTAACTATCATTTTATTTCTGTGCTTAGTTTAGTTCCTATGTTGCACCTCAGCCTCCAGAATGTCTCTAAACAAACAGATAACAACAATGATGATAATAAAGCTTTAAAAGAGTCAATATTTGTATTTGCATCCCAAACACCCCAAACAGGGAAGAGATATCTCTGTAAACAGCCTTAGGCTTCAATGTAAAGTTTCTAGCTTCAATAATGACACTAAGAATGATAATAAAATTGGCATTAATATCTCATGCATGATGTAGCTGCCTCACCTCTATATTTAGCTCACTGTTGGATTTCAGGAGATCGCTGGGAACTGTACACAGAACTGACTCTGATTGCAGGAGGAGGTTTTCGCAGCTTTTATTTCCAACTTTTAGCACTTCTCCTTTAACAGCTTCTGAATCAATATAATTTCCCTTGGAAAGAAAAAAATCAATTTCATAGTACATAACCATCTCATAAAAGTTAAGGAGAAGACCTTTTATTACTTTGGAAAATGTTTTTAATGGAAAAACAATTGTGGAATAAAAGACTAATGCAAATTTTCATTGCTCTGTCAATATGCAGGTATCATGTTTTTTCATGCAAATACAAGTTTGACAGACAGGACAGAGAAGGATGATAAAGTCTGTGGATAAAATCTGCTGTCACTAATATTCATACAGCCCATAGAGACTCCTAAAGATGTAAATGGCTGAGGGATAAATCCTCTCAGTGTCCCAAAAAATTGGCATTATATTATCCACAAACTAAAGGCATCTCACACATTTTGCTTTGCAAGTGGTTATGGTAGCAGGAGTGAAGCATTCAAAAAGGACTAATTAATTATAATCAGAAAAATGCAAAAATCTGTTAAAATCACGTTCACAGACCAAAAAGGAACAAACACTGGTAAAGATGACAGCATGAAAAATGCACTCCCTACTCAGAAAACCTTTCACATCTCAGACTAGGATGAAATATTCCTTCTGATAGTGTCCAAAGACCAAGTTCAGGATCACAGCTACAGACTGGGTGGAGAAGAGATTCAGAGCATCCTTGCAGAGAAGGACTTGGGGGTATTGGTCAATGAGAAATTAAACATGAGCAGGCAGTGTGCCCTTGCAGCCCAGAAACGAACAGCATCCTGGGCTGAACCAAAAAGCAGTGTGACCAGCAGGTCAAAGAAGGTGATCCTGTCCATCTATTCTGCTCTCAGGAGACCTCACTTGGAGTATTGTGTGCAGTTCTGGTGTCCTCAACATAAAAAGGACATGGGACTGTTTGAACAAGTCCAGAGGAGGGCCACGAGGATGATCAGGGGACTGGAGGACCTCTTACATGAGGACAGACTGAGAAAGTTGGAGCTGTTCAGCCTGGAGAAGGCTGTGTGGAGACCTCATAGCAGCTTTCCAGTACCTGAAGGGGGCCTATAGGGATGCTGGGAAGGGTCTCTTCATTAGGGACTGTAGTGAGAGGACAAGAGGCAACGGATTAAAACTTAAACAGGGGAAGTTTAGATTGGATATGGGGAGGAAATTCTTTACTGTAAGGATGGTGAGGGACTGGAATGGGTTGCCCAGGGACGCTGTGAATTCTCCATCGCTGGTGGTATTTGAGGCCAGGTTGGATAGAAACTTGGGTGACATGGTTTAGTGGGAGGTGTCCCTGCCCATGACAGGGGTGCTGGAACTTGATGATCTTAAGGTCCTTTCCAACCCTAACTATTCTATGATTCTATAATCTTTTGTGCTCATGAATGCATCAGAATTTTTGAAGATGCTCTACCTCTTATACAGGCCAACTTAAGATGAAACAACAGGCATAGTAAGCACGATTAAAAGGGAAAAGAGAGAATGGGGAGTTACACTGATAGAAGCTGTTTATGATTGCTGAATCTGGGAGTTTTTCATGAGAAGGGAGGAAGGCATCATGTCTGACACTGCTATGATGCCCCACACACTGGAAAGAAAACAAGAAACCCATTCTGAGGGGCAAAAGAAAGCTTACTTTGTCATATGTTTTAGGTCTGCTACAGAATCATATTAAACCCTGGGAAAATTTTAATAAACACGTAGGAGAGCCAGTTTGATGCCTTATTTTGACTAGCAAAGCCACACCCCAGGTAAATGCTTTTAATTGCTAGTCAAAAAAAGGTCAATTTTGCATTCTGTTTTCTGCCTACTTGAAGCTATTCTGTTTGGTGTTAATTAAGTAAATATTCAATGGGCCAGGGAGCATGTGATTGACTGCTTATTCCTTATTAGTATGGAGACTTGCTGCAGATTGTAAGCCATTCCTGTTCAAGTATTTCATTTGAATATTGTACCTCAGAAGACTTGAATTTGAGTTTTCCATCTTCTGGATAAATATGCTATCCTAGGAAGTGGGGGTAAGTGGCCTCTTCTACACCAGATCTTAGATTTTTTTCTCCACCAAAGATGATACTTACACAGAGGTGAAGAATATTATACTGATGTTTCCTAAGGTGGTCCTTAGCTAGTTATAATGAAGATAATAGCTTTTACTTACCACCACTCCCAATATATTACCATTAATATATCATAGTTTCAAATACATTCATTATAATATCAATATATTAGACTTTCAAAACTCTTTGAGCAGTGGTTTTGCTCTGACCACAGAATTTGCCTACAATTTTAAGAAAAGGAGGAAACTATTTCCTGTGAGAACTGGGAAACAGTATTTCCTATTTTTAAATGCATATTACTACCTTCTTGCTGAACAATGCCCTTGATTGCAAGCTGGTGAAGCTCATTGCTGGACTTAGTAGCTGTTGCAAACCAAACTGGTATATCAACTACCTCACAACTTTAGAAAGACTGGAATAATTTGGGTAAAAGCCTACAAGCAGTAGAAAGGACGACAAACCAAGGTTTGGCAATTTGAGATTGGTGTAAGGAGAATTTGTGAGTTCCTTAAGCAGAGTGGGTTGACTTGGGAAGAATGAGGAGTTACCACAGCTGCAGAGCTTCCTCTTTAGCTTGCTCTGAAGCTGTTTCTTTCCTTATTCATTTGTTTGGGTTTTTTCACAGCTAGGACACACTGGGCTATCAGTAGTCCAGCTTGCAAGTCTGGGTCAGTGGCTTATGTGGGAGGTATTAAGTAGAGACTGTCCTTGTCAGCAGACTGAGATCTTCAGTCATCACCAGCCGCAAAACACCAGAACTTCTGCTCTGAGAGCTTCCCGTGTTGATGGGAGATGGGAGCACTTCTGAAGTGCCATCTTAATGATGACAGAGCAGAGAAGTGCATCAAGCTACTCTGCCATGACCCCTCTGACTGGGGCATAGTGGGCACTGAGAGACTTCAAAGACCACAAACTTGTCAGAGGATGACAGTGATGATGTGGGACTTTGAGGGATTCAGTAGTGTGGAAAACAAAAGGGCTGGCACTGAAGACAAGAAGGGCTGGCATTTGCAGCTCACAGTGCCCGGTGTCTTACATGGAAGACTTAATGTTTTCCTGTGTGTAACGTTTTCTTACAAATTTGTCTCATAATGATTAGGGGAAACCAAACAGAACCTTTCAATTGGTACCCACTGTCATTTGATGGAAGCCAGATATGTCACACTAGATTAGTTTGATTGAAAAACTTGTGATAAAAGCTCCCTCCGCCCCTCTGAAACTAATTAAGAAAAAGATAAAAGAACTTTGGTTTGGTAGAACAGACTGTTCACTGAAGCAAGCTGCCATTTAATTTCATGCTGAGCTTGCTTAATTACTGCACAAAATATAACCATGAGGCATGTAAACTAGTGTGTGTGTGTTTCTGAATGTGGGTATAGGACAAGGGAAAAGTGTTGCCAATATGGCTTGTAATGATCTTTTGGCCTGATTATAATTTCTGAAAGTCGCCTCACTGTTTTGATAGAAGCATCCCACTATAGCTAATTCTATTTAGAGGAAGATGTTAAATTAGCGCTTGTTCATGCTTTGTTCTAGGAGACCAGCTTTTACTAACGTTATTATCCAGTTGGTTGCTGGGATATAACCAGGACATTAAGTTTAGGTTGACATCTGCCTTGAGTACCATGACTACAGGTGACATCAATACTACAAAATTGTGCCTTTGGTCAGTTGTCAGTCAAACAGGCTTCTGCCAGCCCTTCTCATCTGAATGGTTTCTTTCCAGGAATACACAGCACTAGAGAATTCCCTTTAGGAGAATAAAATGTTCAAGAGAAAAAGAAAGAAGAGAGTTAAAATATCCACTGATTTTTAACCCTCAGTCTCTGGGAAGGTTATGGAGCATGTCCTCATGGAAGCATGTCCTCATGGAAGCATTTCCAAGCAGAGGAAGGACAAGCACATGATTTGGAACAGCCAGCACAGGTTTCTCAAGGGCAGGTTTTGTCTGAGCAGCCTGACTGCCTTCTATGTGGAGTAGACTGGCTCTGTGGATAAAAGGAGACCACTGGGCAATGTTTACCTTGATTTTAGAAAGTTTGCAACACAATTTCTCCTAGCAAGGCAAAACAAATTTGCACGACATGGACTGGATGGATGGACTCTAAGGTGAGTGAAAAACTGACTAGCCATCAGCTCAGATCTTAGAAGTCTAAAAACTGGCATTCATAAATGGCTGATACTGGAACCAGTACCACTTAAAATATTTATTGACAACCTGGACAAAGGAACAGGATGCACTGTCCTTACACTCGCAGATGACACCAGATCTAGGGAAATGACTGATAAACTGGACCACAAGGTGAAATAAGACAGCAGAATGCCGTTGTAATGATGAAGGCTTACTTTACTTTAGCAATAGCAAAGCTGGTAGATTAAAAGTGATTGTCCTCCTCTGCTCAACACTTGTGAGGCCACACCAGGGGAACTGCACTGAGTTTTGAACCTCACAGAAGAGAAATACTGACAAACTGGATGAAGTATAGCAAAGGGTCACTAAGCTAGGAAGGCAGCTGAAACACAGGACGCACAATGCAAGGCTGGTGGAGCTGGGTTTTTTAAAGCTGTAAAATCTCAACTCTTGTAGATTTTCAAATCTCATCTAGACAAGGCCACAAAGGCAACCTGACCTAATTTTTAACTTAGGCCTGTTTCGAGGAAGGGGTGTTAAACTATAAAGACCTCCAGAGGATCCTTCCAATGTACGCTATTCTACAATTCATCTCAAATCAGTTCTCTTTAAAACTGGTTGATATACATGACCTGGAAAATACTGGAATACACTGCTGTCACTGCACAGAGGCACTGAGCCATGCAGCAACTGTATATTTCCAGCCCTCCATTGACCTGCACACCAGAACTCTTTCTACAAGAGGACTGTTGCTCTGCATTGAGAAAGGAGTGATTGTACAGCCAAGAGTTCAAACAGAAAGAAAAATAAAGCAAAAAAGAAAAATCAGACTAATTATTCTTTGGAATTTGGTCAAAGAACTTTGTGGAGACAGATAAATATTCAGAGTTTGCCTGAAACTCAGAATGGCTGAGAGAAGCTCTGAAGTAATCCCCTGTGATTTCCTGCAACTCAGATGCTGGCCTGCTGGACCATCTTAAAGACCTCAGAGCTTCAAGATTTCATGACTCTCACAGGGGAAAAGAGTTTTGGCTTACATGAAGAGACGATCTCAGCTTTATGACTGTTCTGTAAAGCATTTTTTATAGGTCATATACTATATAAACTATAGATACTCTATATAAAATACATGTTCATAATAATAAATTTTCATAAACATTCACTGAAGATAAGAAATACCTGCATTTATACTCTTTCTGTTTGATGCTCCAACTCACAGAAGCACTAGATTTGAAGAAATGGAACTCCCACAGAATACATTTAACTTTCCCCACAGCACTGTTTTAGAGAGCAGCCTGTGCCTGCCAGGGCCCCGAACTCCTAAGAGAAGTTTCTCAGAGCCATGTAGGCTATTCTCAGTGCTCTTTAATGAGGCACTTAGCATCAGATTTGCGTTTTTCATGGATCTGTAAATATTTAGGCTACAGTGGCTGATCTTTATAAGTGACTCTGTGCACAGGCCATAGTTTCCTTCAACTCAAGCCACTGGCAAATTTCTAAAGGCAACTCGATGTGTTTCATGAGGAAGGACACAAACCCCTGTGACAGAGAGCCGGAACTCACGTGCAGACCACACACTTGGGTTTCTGACCTGCTGGCCATGTTCAATCCTCAACTGGTGACACAGCCCACTACAATCAGAAGCTGAGGCAGCATGGTGCTCCCATGAGGATAAGGAAGGCCCCTTGCCCACCACACCTGATGCCAACAACCACCCTAGTATGTAGGTATGTTTTCAACTCTGCATCTTTAAAGCTGTGACAGCTGAGGGTTTGAGTGAACGCAGTACTAAAACATTGCTCTCTCTACCCTTTCTTCCTTGATGCTTCCCTTATTTCATCAAAATGTCTGTTCCACACTATGCTGCTGAATAATTGAAAAACTTATTTCAACATTTCTTACCTTAATTTCCAGAACATTATGGTTGCCTTTTGAGATGAACACTGGCTTTTCAAAATGCTTAAATACAGGATTATTTACATAATCAAAATCAAAGTACAAAGAGCTCACACCGTCAAAAATAAAGAACACTTTGGTTACAAAGGGTGGCTCGAGATTGAAGGCTTTCAGTGAAGGAGTTGTACAGCAGATTATCTCTGAGCTGGAGCGGTGGCTACATGGCTAGAAGAAAGAAAGAAAGAGGTAATTGCAGTATGTACGTGTATAGGAAGTCACTGATGAACATAACTGTTCTTTAACAATGCACATATATATATCGAGAAAATAAACAGCACGGGTCTTGTTCTTCTTTGACCAAAGCAAATCCTGATCAGTGCTACATGGCATTTATTTAGAGCTGGGAGAAAAGTATAAAAACTTCATGTCAATGGTGTTTGCACTCTTGTTGAGGAAATGTTCAAGTAAACAAACTTCCTGGCCTGATTGTTCACAGCACTTTTAAAGTAAATATTTTGCAGATAATTAATGGAAAATGATTTCCAAAGCCAAGAACCATCAGGAGGCCAGCCTGGTGTACTGAGCAGCCATAACTCAGTTTACCCAGCCTATGTCAGAGAGACTGAGACATGGATTTCTCTTCCTTTTTTGCTACTAAAGCAAGAACAAGGGACCAGAGGACAAGGTAAATACAGAGTCAATGAATATGTGTGTAGAAAACAGAAGTAAAGCAACATTTACTGACAGCGTAACTAAGTCGCTATGATTCTGGAAAGGCACTATGAACTCTGTGAGAAAGCACTTTAAAGCCAAAGCCACCATGGGATGCTGGGTCACGAAAGCTCAGCAAAGTGTATGTGTAAGGCTCAGACGTGTGGCATTTAGTCCTTAGGTAGACAGGCATCATGCAAGTCCCTCCTGGCTTGTTGACTGCTTCACATTGCATCTCAGACCAGTGGGGATGAGATGTTTGCCCCTTACTGCAGTGCAGGAGCTGCCTAACAAGAGGTATGAAGCTATGATTGCCCCACACTCTGCTGTTATTCCTCATGAGGGTCTGCTCTGGAGGTGCTTCCTGGGGCAAACTGCTGGTGCTCCCCACACTCCACAAATCCTACCAGAGCTTTCTGCCATGGGGGTGTGATCCAGTGTGGAATGTCTGGCCAAGGTGGTTCCCTCTACCCCATGCCACCTTGACACAGGGCTTGTGAGACAGACAAGATGGACCCAGGTCCTTCCTGCAGGAGTGCTGTGCTGCAAGTAAGGGCAGAGGGGATTTGCAGGCAGCCTCACTTGGAGCTGAATTTGGGCAGTTCTCAGGGATAATATGAATTCTTGCAGATGGGATTCAACAAGCCTGCATCCAGACACTTGTGCTGTAGTTGTCTAAACTACCTTTATAGTCAACCAAGGGAAAGAGGCTCACCTAGAGCGGGATTCATCTGATCCATTTTAGACGACAGCTTCAATTAGATTAACAGTGCTCTAGAAGGGTCAGCTTCCTGCCTTGACTGTGAAGATTTCTATATAACTAATTTGATTATAATGTCAACAGCACATCTACAAGCCTCGATGGGAGGCATAGTGGGTGCTGGGCAGCATCACGCAAACTGCAGAGTGGCTTGTTTGTGATTGTACTATGTATTCCCTTCTCTGTGCCTCCCTTTCCTGATGCCTACCGTGGATATGGTTGAAGGACTCGGGCACAGAGTTATTTCAGCCCCACAGGAGCATTTCTGTTCGAATTGCATAAACCCTCTGTAAGTAGTTCCCTGACAGCAGAGATTACACTTTTTTTTTTTAATATAAATAGAGTGTCTGACATATGCCCTGGTAAGAATGGGGCTTAGCTCCTCATCATCATAAATCTTACATTTGTTCCACAAAGAATTTTCCTGGAAAACCAACAGTGCTGTTGAATACCTTTGTGCATTCAGAGAAGGCCAAAAATATACGGTTTTTCTTGGTTTTTCAAATTAAATTGGTTCTCAATATAAAATGACGCTGAAAGAGTTGTGAAATTAGTTTAAATTTGTCTCTAATATGCTAAATTAATGCAATTTTGCTGTTTGAAATATGTGACATAACCATTCAATTTGTATCAGTTATATACCCACATTAGCGTGAAAAGCAGGATAAAGCTGTCTACAAATCGGCACGTTTTCTTATTGACACAGCAATTCACGTTTCTGTGCACAATATTGTGAAATCTTGAATCTGCCAAGGGAAACATTTTCAAGGCTCTGAAACTGAGCACTAGAGTTTTAGAACTCCACTACAAAGGTTACCTGCCTGTGAGCTGGGAGTGAGGCCCTCAGTTAAGTGACTTGCTGCAGCTCTCAGTGATGCTAAAGGGACTGGTACTCGTATAACAAACAACCTGTTTCGATTCCTAGCACAAATTCACAAATATTTGTGCATCCCCCATGACAACAAGGTAATCTCTGGGACATAAGACAAGGCAGATTTTTGCTCCATTCGCTTACAGTATTAGACTGCTCTTTCTCTTTTGAATACCTTGTTATACACCATTGACCATGTCTCAGGCTTCATTATATCACATGGACCTAGAAATTCATTTGAATCACTTTGGTAATAATAAGATGCATCATTAGTATAATGGATGATCAAGCTGTACTTTTTCGTACTTTGCCATGATACATGAATATTCATAAAGACATATATCATACTGTGTCTATTCCAAAAAGGGATTACTAAAATATATATCGTTATAAGACCAAATAAGTCCCAAGAAATCATTATATTTATTTGATTAATGTAAATTCATTAGACTTTTTATCTACTGTAGGGTAGTGATGTCTCTTAAATGAATAGCAGTGGTATTCATAACTTTGTTTGTGGCTATCTATTAGAATCAGATACTTTACTTTATCAGGCTGGTCTCTGAAGTGGAAGCTTTCAGAAAATGATAAAAATCTAATAATACTCTTTGGAGGGGATGCAATGTGACTGATTGGTAAGGTCAAGAAAAATCTTATTTGCGATGCCCTTATTCATACATGATTTGACATGACATTTTTACCTTGAAATTGGTTTTAGCAATTGAAGAATATGATGGTTTAGTTTTCAAGAAATATTGGATTGAGGATCTATAGGAAAAAAAACCCTAATTAAATCTATTGCCTTCTCAATTAAGATACTGCCTATCACCCAGCACCTTTAAATTTTATTTAATTAAGCTTTAAAGTACATTCACTTTAAAAGCAAAGCCTATATTCTTCTTGTGACTCTAATCTACATCTGAAGACAGTAAGGAAAAAAAGACGTAAAAATTATGGCGCATTTCACAAGCATAAGTAAATACTATACCCCAAAGGGAATAATAATCTATTGCGCAATGCATATGACTCATCACTTGAAAGGAATGTATTCTTGTTTCATTTGTAAAATATGACCCTTGAAGCAATTAATTCGAACTGACCTACAGAATCTGAACCTTGGTGCCCAATTCAATTGTTTTTCATCTGACAGAACAACAGGAAAAGTATGAGGGAGGATCTTTGAGCTCCAGAGGTCTCCCAGCAGCTGACCCAGGTAAGAAAGGGGCAGCTGGATGTGTATTACAGGATCTGCTGCAGTCAGAAGGCAGAAAAGGGCCAATATGCCCTTTCATAAAAAGTAAACTTTTGGATTTCAGTGAGGAATGAAAGATGAATGAGGTTAAAGACAGACTGAGAGACTCTCCAAACGTCTTTGCCAAAGAATGATTTCTAAACAGAAAGAGGTGAAAATTAAGGTCCAATTTAAGGAAAGCTCATTCAGAAGGCTTTTCTGTGTAGGTGAGAAACTGAGCAGTGACACTCAAGCACTTCAAGTTTTGAAGAACTCATTGGCTTTTGCTGCCATTTCAGGTAGTACAATGAATGGCCCCAATGGATTTGCAGCATTTGCATTCTAGTTGTCTTCTTGGATGAAGGCATGGGAGATGACACTTCTAGTCCGTCAGATCACTGGACCAGAAGGTAGAGTAAAACCTCCCTTCCTCCTGGATCTGAAAGCCAGCAGCCCTTCTCACAATATGATCAATACTGACCAGGAATCTAAATTTCCCCCTGGGCTTTGGATGGCCTTGCTACCACCACATCCCTGGCATCCCAAAGATATCAAAGCATAGGCTTCTCTCTGACACCAATTGCTGCACTCTTTCCCTGGCAGGAGATGTGCATGAGATGCAGTTTTGTCACACAAACAAAGGCCAGTTTTTTCCCTGTATGAGGGAAACTCTTTGATGGGTTTCTGTGGCAGCTTTATGCCACAGAGTCAAGACAGACAGAGGACCCAACCCTGACTGTCTTTGGATAGATAGTCAGGAAAATCTTCAGTAAACACAAGCTCGCCACCCAGTTTCCAGAGAATCTCTTCTATCATTATTTAATAAATCTAAGGAACACACTCTCAAGTGAATTCTAGGCATTTTGGTGAGTATTATATGCATGGCTTGTTCATGAACTTGTAAATATTGAAGGAATTTCAGGGTGTTTTAAAATTCACCTGTAATACAGCAGGCAATGGTATCTAGCAGGGAGCAATTAATAAATGCTAAAGATCTTTCAAGAGACTACTTATAAAGAAATAATTAAAAGTCTGTGGAAAGAGATGATCATGCATAACTACAGAGTCAGTTGTTCAAGATCATGTGTTTATGACCCTTAGGAAGAAGATTGCTTCTCCCTGATTTTACATCCATGCATATCTTGGGATATTAGTGGTTAGAAGAGATTAAACAGTGCAAATTTATAGCCATATGCTACAGCAGAGGATCCCTGAATGACCACTTATTCACTACTGATGAATCAATGCAAAGTACAGGCTTTCAAAGAGAACATATTGGTCTGAAGTATTCAGAATCACAACTTACAGCAGAGATTAGAAGACACTTATTTTGTAAACAAGCTTCTGATCAAACACCACTCCAACCTGTGCAGTTTGTTTCCAATGCGAAGTGAAAGGAAGGAACAAGCTGGTTCTTTCCTTATGCACCTCACACAGGAACTGGACATGTAAGCAGAAGTGCGAGGGTTTGTGTATCTTTATGCATTATCCAGAGCTCTTGGGAATTTATGCAGCACTGCCTAAATTTTTTGTTCCTCGTCAAAACTCATGAGTCAAAAGAAATATAGAAATTAAAAAGAAACACATTGCAAGTATTAAAACAGATGGTTCAATAAATCTAAAACCTTTTTTTACTCACTGAAATATCAAATTTGAAGAAAGCAAAATGTATTATTTTGATAGTGCTAACAAAAAATGTAATATAAACACAAGTAGTGTGAACACAGTATTGAACAATTTTAAAGAAATTTAAGTAAATATGAAATCATAGAATCACAGAATCATAGAATAGTTGGGGTTGGAAAGGACCTTAAGATCATCTAGTTCTAACACCCCTGCCATTTGCAGGGAGACCTCCCACTAACCATGACACCCAAGGCTATGTCCAACACGGCCTTGAACACCGCCAGTGATGGAGCATTCACAGCTTCCCTGGGAAATACATTCCAGTGCCTCACCACCCTTACAGGAAAGAATTTCTTCCTCAGATACAATCTAAACTTTCCCTGTTTGAGCTTGAACCCATTACCCCTTGTCCTCTCACTACAGTCCCTCATGAAGAGACCCTCCCCAGCATCCCTATAGGCCACCTTCAGAAATTGGAAGGCTGCTATGAGGTCTCCACACAGCCTGCTCTTTTCCAGGCTGAACAGCCCCAACTCTCTCATCCTATCTTCATACGGGAGTTGAAAATTATAAATCTGAAAGAAGGGATTTTTGCCTTATGGAAGAAAACCAGTTTCAGAAATATTGAAATTCAAACATGAAAGCTGAAATGCTCAACTTAAATGTTTCTTCTATAGGGGCCTGGGGTATTGCCCCAAGACCTTTCAGTCACAGTGAAACTGCATTTCTTACAGTACATTGTTCCAGAAAAGCTCTTTTACCAGTTGAACCACTCGTTTCTTCCACTGGGATGGAAACAGGCAGAGAAGAGCAAACGCCCCAGGGCACATCAGCTAGCTCTGCTCCCTGAGGCTTTGGGATGCAGAACATCCCCAACAGCTCCTGCTGCTTACAAAAGTGACTCTGCACTCACACTGTGACTCTAAGCTACAGTTAAGCCTGAGGGACAGGTAACTTACAGGAAAAGGTGAGACCTCTTTTAAATTGAGCACCACCAGTTTTAGGCAAATGGGAGAAGGCCTCAGAGGTGGTGTGAAAAATGAGGAGAGCTCTAGGAAACAACACTCAGCAGGAGAATTTGTAGTGATTTGGTTTGTTTTAACTAGAGAAGAGAAAGGCTGAATCATAATGTAGTGCAAATATGAAAAATTAGCAGGAGAGACTGGTAATCTGTTGTTTGTGTCCACTGAGGGTTAAACAAGAAGATAGCTAATTAGCAGCCAGGGTTTGGGTTAATTATTAGAAAGAAGTCTTTCCAAACCACTAGGTAAGCAGGTAAAGCAGCTCTCCAAAGCTTGTTTAAGCAAGGTTGCGAAATTTCTTTCACAAGGAGCTTTATTAACAACCTAAACAAATATCTGTCAGGCAGTGGTCTGCATACATTTGCTCCTGCTGCAGGGAAGTGGGGCCAGGCTAGGTCTTTGTGGTCCCTCCCAGCTGTACTTTCCTTTGATGCTTTGGGATGTGTTTCAGTGCTGTCTTTGTTTTTCCCAAGAGCCAGAGTTTCTGAATGCTGACAAAAGCAGCTTCTTGGAGGAGGCTGGTGAGAGAAAACTGAAAAGAAAAACGGCTTAAATAACTATTAAAAAAAATGACTCAGTTAGCTGTCCTCTCCCAAGCTAAGGAAATAAAAAGATAAATAACCACAGCTATAGGACTTCTTGATCATCTGGTTTATATTGTACTGTTTGTCTGGGTTTGTTCTATTCAGGACCACACCTGTTTTCTCCTTTATAAATGGGATAGCTGGTCATTGCAGTGCTCTGGATCCCTGCAGGAAATAGTTCCTCATCATTGTTGATTCTTGTTTTGACTGGATGAAAGTTTGTTTTATTGGCATCTCGCTCATGCATAGAGCCCAGAATCTCCAGTGCAGGATGGGGCAGGCTGCAGCCATAGGCATCCTGCACCAGCAATTTCCTCAGTTACATAGTGCAATCTTTTGCCACTTATAAATCTTCCACTCTTCCTACGAATTAATATCCTTCCTTGAGAAATAAGCTTGAGGCAAAGACTAATGGCAGAACAAATGGCAAGCAGAGCTGGGTTGTCACAGAAGTAGGGAAAGCCACTGAGCACCATAAGCCTTTAATTTCAATAGAGCAAAATATATTGCTTGGCAATGTCAAAGTATAAGCACTCCAGATTAGATATTCCACCCTTTGTGCAGGGAGAATGAATTTGTGTACAGCTGCTTTTACACTGGGGCACATTCTTAGAGATCAGCAGTACTGGGGGACAGATACCCCTATAGAAAAGGGGGTATGACCTGCCTCTTCTTGTGTGTCTGCAAATATCATGCACATTGCAATGTATGAAAAGAAAATGAATAAGGGAGATAATTCTAACTGTCTATGTCCACTTGTTTTTTCAACAGCAGATTAAAAGGCAGGATGGCAGCAAACCACTGCTCAAAGTAAAGGTTGCTCCTGAATATTTGGGGAAGAGAATAAACTTTACAGTGTTCATTGCCTGGAGTTGCGAGTCACTTTTGCATAGGGAGTGTAGTTCTTTAAAACTTCCAATACTTTCTGAGAAGTCCCAAGTATTTGACAAGCAAGGTATGCAGAACCAGGGCCTGAAGAGAAGCAGCGTTGTATAGTCTCACAGAATAACAGAAAAAGTTGAATGATCTTTCCTTCAAATGAAAGTCTGCTCAAATCCATATAAAGCAAAATCCAGAGAGCCAATTTCAGCAATGATCTTTTATTTGGACATCTCCTGTACTTAGAAATAATCATGCCCGCATTACTTAAAACCTAATAAATGTTGAGTTTGGTTGATTTCACTGGAATGTTTTGTTTTCTGAATTGTGGGTAAAGTGTCTTTACAATAACACTGAACATCATGTTTCATTGCAGGGGCACTAAGTTTCAGGTTAAAATCTGAACCCATTAGGTTATAAGCCGCGATTACATCCAGCTGAAATTCAAGTCCTGACACTCATAGTATTATACAAATTAGGATCATGAAGAATATTATGACCTTGAAGCTATAAAAGACTGCAAATTTGCAGACATACCATTTAAAATGCTTTGAGCAAACCTAGGTCTAATACTTAGAATTCAATACAGGAAACAGTGTATGATGATCATTAGAAATAAGCCAGGAATATAAGCAGTCACGTAGCACGTCATAAAGAGTGTAGGTCAATTTAGCTCCAGTTAGGCTAAACAAGCCTTATAGGATAAGAAACTGTTGGAGGTGCAAGACAGATGCGTAAGCAAAAGCCTACAGGAAACAGTTTCAGTACAGCTAGCCAAAAAATGCCATGATTGTCCTATAAAAATTAAAGTAGTTCACATGGTCGCATCTGAACACTTAGATTTAGACACTGTATTATCAATGCAGGTAACAAAAGAAGACTCAGACCCCTGCCTGTTCTGTTCATTCAGAGGTACCCAACTGCAAAAGCCTTAACATCTCTTAAAACTCAGTGGCTGAACTTGGTAAGTTAGGAAAGTTTTGCTCTGGTGGGTAATTTGGCAATCAGAAATTCTTCAAAATAATACTTACTTTTGCTTTTATGTATTTACTTTTCTTCTTTCTTTGATGCTTGTTCCATTTTCCTCCTATATCCACAGTTACCATCTAAATACATTTCCTACCTATCACAGTAGCACCTGAACTTGCCATGTAATGTGACATAACTGTACTGCATTATTTGTGTTTAGTCACTGGATTTACATTGTTAAACTGCAATATAAAAACCTTGTTATCGGATACTGTGAAAGCCTTATTTCTTTGGAAGAGGCTCCTTGGAAACTGTTGTTCTATAGCCAGCTTAGTTTCATATTTGTTGCTGAGTTTTGCCTATGCAGTGGAAAGAGTCTGTGCGGAAAACACCAACATGTCAGTGGAAGCCCTGAAGTTCCAAGGCAAAAATCAAGGTTTTTTAACTGCAAATTCTACGCCATTCACCACACAAAGATGACAAGATAACAGAGTGTCTTCTCCAAGACTGACTCACCACAGAGAAGTTCATTCCCAGTTTAGGTACAGTAATCACCATCAGAGGAAAACACACTGAGTTCAAGTTGATTCCCTGAGCTGTGATTGTACTTCCACCACTAGGAAAGATTAAAAAAAAAAAAAAAGGAAAAGGAAAATGAAGATGAGTAGGATAATGATACGTCTGCTATGATAATCTTAATTACAAATTATGTTTTAGAGTAAATGACAACATAAAGCCAAGATTAGGGATATATGGGATGAATGCAAATACATGGCTCTTAGCAGTAAGCGTAAAGCCAGAATTAGGGATATATGGGGTGAATGCAAATACATGGCTCTTAGCCGTAAGATTATTTTTCTGGGAGACAAATTTTACACTTGCTATAACAACTAATCAAATAGAAGAAAAGAAAAATCCTTTTTAAAATTGTGGCATGGTAGGATGTAAAACAAATGCGTACATTTTAAAGGAGGGTGTACACTTGTGCTTAGCATTTGCTAACTTACATAACTTATTGCTTTCAGCAGTGCTGAAAAAGGTGTCTTTTTTACTGCTGACATTTTTTTGGCAAAGGAAGATGGCTTGGATTAGAGCTACTGAGACCATAAATATGTCACTTAAAAACACACATATGCTTCCATACATATATATTCATAATATTTATGTAGGCCTGGATTTAGACTGTTTTAAAATCCATTTGCTCTCCTGAGTCCTGATGACTTGTCACATTAAATGATTTTCCTCACTCATCAGTGTGATGTCCAGACGCAGTGTAGGAGACACGGTTAGCTGTACTGTATGTATCTCAGCAGGACATCACAGGTACGCTTGGCAGCAACTATGAGTTAAACCACATAAAGAGGTGCCCTTCCCCCTTCTCCTTCACCTCTGAGAGGAAATGATCTGCCCTCTGCAACTGCACCATAATAGAAGCAATTGGCATGGTAGATAGAGATAAAAATGCAATTTCTTTTAATAGATTGCTGCACAGTGTAGCCATTCTTCTTTCATTTCCTACTTTTCTGTAAGAAACTTTTACTCACCTAAGAAAAGATTTGGCTGGATGAATTTTTAAAACAACGGGGTCTTCCCTGTATGTGAAATGGCCTCTTGCGTCTCGAATGGCTTTGTCGATTCCTACCCTCACACGATATTCCTGGGGAATTCGTTGTGCCGGAGTGTAGCACTCCGCAGTGCTCGCCGATACACTGGAAGGACAGAAAAAGGCTTGCTTGTCAGCGTTATAAAACATGTACTCAGTTTAAAACACGGCCCTTCAGTGAGCCCCAACACCGCCTAAGGATCCACTTGTAAAACAGCCACTGAGACTCCCACTGGATGATTGTACTGCAATAAACAAGCATGGTGTGAGGGAGAAACATCAACACTGCTTAGGCTCAGGATTCATCCTAATTGGATTGACTAACACCTTGCCTGCTGGAAGGTATTTCCCTAGTGCTTGTGACAGACACATCAGCCCCTGCACCCTGCAAAGGCAGCTTCCAGCCTGGAAAACAACAGCACACTCCAGGTTTAAGGCAAATGGCTTGTTCTGCTGTAACCATGGGATAATGTCATTCTCATTCAAATCCACATGGTTTACTCTGTGTTAAAAAACATGAAGAAAAGGTCCTGAAGCAGGATGAACCAGCATGTCCTGCCTTGGGGGCACCTGCTGACTGGGGGTGCTGCAGACAGGTAGGCAAAGGGCAAAGAGAAGGGAGGAGAAGGTGAAAATTCAGGAAGAGCTGGCTGAATTCAGCACAGCAGCAGGGCCTCTGGGGTATTCGCCTTTCCTTGGCTCTCTCACACTTAGCCCTGGAAGTCCTCCTCCCACACTGAGCTCAGTGGGTGAGTGGGCAGCAGAGGGGTGAAGGATCTTAAAACGCATGAAGTGTGGCTGCAGGGAGCAGAGCATATGAGAAGCAAGGATAACAACTGATTGGAGAAGCAGATGTAACTCTACCACCTGGTTTCAATGATTTGGGCCCCTCAAGGAGCCCTCCAAGTGGGGCCATTCTCCAGGGATGTGAGAGATTGCCCCCAAATTAGAAAAAAGGGGAATTTGCTGGCATTTCTGAAGCTTTCCGGGAAGGTGGGTTTTACCATATGCTGTAGGGTTCAATGGCTTGTTCATAGGTATCTGGAAGCTTTTTACCATCTTTTAAAGGGAAAAATAAACCCTTGCTCTTGCTGCCCTCAGAACTGTGGAAAGCTGCCAGTTTAGGTAGAGAAATTTTTAGACTGGATATAAGAAGTTCTTTACTGTAAGGGTGGTAAGGCACTGGAATGGGTTGCCCAGGGAAGTTGTGAATGCCCCATCCTTGCCGGTGTTCAAGGCCAGGTTAGACAGAGCCTTGTGCGACATGGTTTAGTGTGAGGTGTCCCTGCCCATGGCAGGGGGGTTGGAACTAGATGATCTTAGGGTCCTTTGCAACCCTAACTATTCTATGATTCTAAACACCTGCCCTGAGAAACTAGCTAAGCCCTGTGTAGAAATCTCCAAGGTCAGTGAGAAAGAGGGGTGCTGGGGATGTTAACTGGATAAGCCTTAGCTAAGGTTCGATACCTAGAGGTCCACCTGACCAAAGCAGGTGTCTGCCTCTGAGCTGCCTGTCCTCTCATCCACACAGCAGATTTCTTAAATGGATCAGATGAATCATTCCCTAAAGGTTTATATATTTATCCATTAGTTGACCAGCTAAAATGATGACATCAATAAATTCCACCCTAAACTATTAAGTAGCCATTGAACAGAAGTGCTGAAGACAGATCTTGTTAATGATTAAATATCAGACTTGAATACCAAAATCCCCTTCTTGATTTAGACAGTCTTAGCTGATTTGTTCAAGAGCATACAATAAATCATCTAGCAGCAAGGAATGAAATTTATCTTTCCTGACTTTGAGTCTGATGTTAACTAATAGGCTACTGCTTGCCCACATTCTCTGCAAGTGTGACGTTTCACCAGTATGACTTTCCATAATCATTACAAGAGACTCAAAATTTAGAGGAATTGCTAGACATCCTCTTGAACACAGTGAGCCGGATTCTGCCCTTGGCCATAGGGATGACAATTCAAGAGCCACTCTGCTGTACCTGCAAACAGGATGAAGCAGGATTTTCTTCATGGTAGAATGGCTACCAAATTCAGAATCTTCCTCTGCCCATAGCAGAAAGTACTTAGTATTTAACATTGATATTCAGCTGGGATTGAAGGCATTTCCATACAGAACATGTCAAAGATTCTTGACTATCTTCTACAGGATCCAGAACAGAGCCATTAGAAATTCTGGCTTGATCCTCAAAACAATTTCACATATACCCAGAAAAGTCCAAACTGAGGCTGGCTTGGAAGCTGTTCACTGACAGTAGGGCAGAAATAGCTGCTCATCTGCATTAGATCCATTTGCACACTGGTCAGGTTTCCACAGAAAAAAACAGTAGGAAATGGTAACCTACACCCACTGGATGCTCACTGGGAGCTGCTGCATGAATAGCAGCTCTTGCTAATACAAAAGAGGCAGCTGAGTGTATGGAAGTTGGGATGACAAAAATGATGGGAAATGGCAGTTTCTAGTCCATTAGAAGCTGATTGGCTACTTCTCTATGCAATCTTTTGATGAGATTAATGAAGGCTTCACAGAATAAACAAGTCTTCCAGGGAACTGTTGTTCCTTCTAGAAACCTTTCAGACATCCTAAATTCAGGATGTAATCCAGAACTGAAGGTATTGCAGTATCATTTGTCCATTATGAAACACAAGGGGAGGAGAGCAATGCATGCTTTCATTTTTCTTACTCCAATACACATTATTCAAGCCATTCCAATATTACAGACATCACTTTTTAGTAAGTACATTACCTTTGTAAGGTGCACAGCTTCTCTCCAACAAAAATCCTTCTGTTTTTTCCACTGTTTAGGTATTTTCCAGATATAGTAAGCAATGTTCCTCCAGATTTGGGGCCATAGGTGGGAGAGATACTTGTTATTACGGGATTCTGGGTGGGGTAAAAATGAGAACTGTGTTACATTATTTTCAAAATGTGAAGAGCAAGAATCTTAAAGCATTTACTAGCGTTTCCATGAAGTAATAATAAAGCCAACAGGAATATAGAATTACCATACTGGATTGGACTCATGAGGAATCTCCTTCCAGTTAAAACTGAAGCTAATTTTGACAACAAAGTTTGAATCATAGTGCTTACCACATACGAAAATGTATTGAATAGTGTTTTGCCATGTCCAACAGAAACACTACTGGATATATTAAAACTTGGATTTTTTGCAGCAGGAACTGTGCATTCCAACCTTTGGAGAACAAGGAAAAGGATTGTATTACATCTTTTTTCTGGCTTGATTTTCTGTATTAAAATAGAACTACTTTAAACTCATAACAATGGAGGATCCATACCAAACAAATCATCTATCTATGTGTGTCAGGAACATTTCAGAAATAACAGCTAAAAGAACTGTGGTCGTCTTTTTTTAATGCTAAATACAAACATTGTGGTGTTTATACTTGGCCAGAGAAAATAGTTTTAGTGTATCAAATGCATTTTGGATAAAAAAAAGCATGCTAGAGAAAACAAATACCTCCCATTCAATGGCTGAGTTGGTTTTTGGAATTTTCCTTACGTGCCAAAGTTTGGCAGACAACAGGATTAGAAAAAAAGTGCATCATATACAAAAGTTCGTTGTATAAAATGAAATATTATCAAAAATCAAACGAGCTTTTGTGGCAGCATGTGTCAATGTATTATACTACATCTAAAAAGTCTCATATATAGAATTATAGAATAAACTAGGTTGGAAAAGACTTAGGATCATCAAGTCCAACCATTACCCCAGCACTGCCAAGGAAACCAGTAAACCATGTTCCTAAAGACCTCAGCTACATGGTGTGCGAACACTTCCAGGGATGGTGACTGGCCACTTCCCTGGGCAGCTCCGATGCCTGATCATCTTCTCTGTGGACATTTTTTTCATAATATCCAATCTAAACCTTTCCTGGTCCAGCTTGAAGACATTACCTCTTGTCCTGTCACCTGTTACTTGGGAGAAGAGGCTGACCCCCACCTCATTACAACCTCCTTTAAGTTGTAGAGAGCAATCAATTCCTGCCTAAACCTTCTCCAGATTGAACAGCCTCAGTTCCCTCAGTGGCTCCTCATAAGATTTACACTCCAGACCCTTCACCAGCTTTCTCACCCTTCTCTGGATCCACTCCAGCACCTCAGTGTCTCTCTTGCAGTGAGGGGCCCAGAACTGAACACGCAGGTTAGTCTGCTTAAATAATTTTGTTTGCATTAAGACTTCAGAATAGCAGATGGGAGAGTGCTCAGTACTTCTGCAGTGTGAATTTTTTGCTGCTATGTATATGAAAATTGAGAAGCTGTGCCATGATTTGCACACTGCTTTGGTAGTAGACAGTCATACACTTTGAACTCAGAGAGGATCATCATTGAATCTCACAACCAGAATAACCTCTGTCTTAAATTTAAGCCATTACCCCACTGTCTCAAATACTTCTTTCTTTCTTTCTGAGAAGGAGGATTGGTGCAGCTGAGGGTCACAAGCCTCTGGATGACGAAATACCTGCATCTTCTCACATTTCTCTCCAGCAGCTTCACAGATCAGGAAGACGGAGGTGACATAACTGAGCCCAGCGGGATCCTGGCCAAAGGAACCTTTTCAAACCTTTGAATAGCTTCATTCTTGCCAGCTCCCACAGATGTGGAACAGCATTTTGCAGACAAATCAGAAAAAGCTGCTGCAGGAGCTATCAGCATTAACTAGATTTATTTGATCTTCATTTCAAGCCCCTTTTTTCTTGGGGAGCTTATCAAACCAAGGGATTGTTTCCTGTTTGAAATCTCAGGATCAGAGATGACTGTTTATATTGAAAATATATACTGAAAATCCATACCACATAAAGAACATCTGTATAAAAAGCAATTCTCATTTGAGGTTTCTTACTTGTTTTTGTTACTAGATTTTGCTTCCAGGGCACAAATTTGTCCTCCGATATGGACTACTGTATTTTTTAATTCAAATCTATTGTTTTTGCTGAATCCAAAGTCCCATCCACACAGTGTCAGTTTTGTCCCTCCTTCCAAGGGAGCACTGCTCGGGAGAATCTGTTAAAAAAATATTGTGTTAGTGAAATCAGGTTTTCTTGAACTTCAAATGAAGTTAAAGAATGTGCAAAGGAATAGTTTTAGAAAAGCATTTCTTCTGGTACACTATGTTCTACCATTCATCTTAATTGTTCTTCACCTTCCATTTGTCACATTATGAGCTTTCCCTGACAGTAGCAATAAATAACAAAACCTATACTAGGAAGCTTTGAAGGATAGTGTTTAGGGGCACTGGACAAGCTGTGCATTGTAATAGTCTTTTAAATCCTACCGTCCTTGTCTTTCACATCTTATTTCTGGCATGTTAAACATACAATGTACTTATTTTGTAGAAGCTGAATGCTGAACACAAAAGAGCCTCAAAATGACCATTTTTTGTCAGCTTGATAAAAGTCAGGTTCAGAGTGAAGTAGCTTCAAAGACACCATAATCCGATATCGCATTGGCTGCGACAAAGTTAACATGACTTGTGCTGTTCTTTCCTTAAATCTTTTAGATTTGGTCACCTCTAATTCTGAGGTAAAAATAAACTACCCCTCAGAAACACAGAGACAATCTACAAAGGAAATGCTTTTTTTTTTTGTATATTGTAAATTGTCCTGTAAAATATAACAATGGTGGGAAAAATGTAGGAACACCACAGAAGTCTTACAAAACTCAGTCAAAGCACTGGTCAGTACTGCCACTAGAAAAAATAAAAATGAAAAAGACATCGGTTCAGGGTTTATGGGGACTTTTAACAATACCGCTTAATTTTGCAAACATACCAGTGCCACTGGACAAACAACACAGAATGAAAGACTGAACATATACTTGTGGTCATAGTGCCTAAATGTCCTCGACTTAATGATTTAGTGATACTAATTTTTCCCCTAAAATGCAATACAGCTGTGCCTTTCAAAGGACCCTACTTAATTTTCAAGCTGAAAGGAAAGTGTTTGAGAGATACTTGGCTATTATTTCATCTGGAAATCCAGTAAGACAGCACATTTCTTTTCAACTCTCTTGTAGCTATACTTCAAGACACATACAAATGAACTATTGTAGATAGAAAGGCAGCTGAAGAATACTTCAAAAGAATTATACCATATATTCTATATAGGGAAATTTACTGCCCCCATTAGAAACCAGACAAAGAGTCTGATCCAAAATGCACTGAAGCCAGTAGGAATCTCTCCCATTTTAATGAGCTTTGAATCAGTTCTCAGTAAGCAAAAAAGAGGGAACCTATGCAGGAACAGTACTTTTTGCACAAAACCCATAAAAAAGCAGTGATGCTTGCACAGCCCCCTGACACACAACGCTGCAGCCAAGAGTGAGCAGTAAATACCCCATGGAGTCTGTGCTATTCCCAAGTTTAATTTTCCCTTATTTCTTTGGGTTTTTTCTTCAAAATCTGGATTGACTTCAGATCCCAGTTTTCTACTTTGCTTAATATCTCAGCACAATATCTATTTTTGGAGTAACAAAACCCGAGCAGAAACTGGAATTGCTCTGTGGGGGTACAGGATGTCTCGATGTTTTGTACAATAATGCATTGACGTGTGGCATTTGAAGAGTTTGGAATGTTATCCACAAGTTAGCAAAATAAGGGCGTTAAAATCAGTCTTCATTAAGCCATACAGAATAAAAACTGTAGACGCTTAACTGGTTTTGAGTGATCTTATCTGCCAAAAGAGACTTGTGATAGTAGCCCATGTGCTTTAACTGAGGGAGGGTGAAAGTATTTACTGCATTCTGCCAGCAAATTTAGGAGGCAAGACCTCTAAGTAGAGTTTTCTAAGTGTAAGTTCTGCAGAAATTCTCCCAGTGTTTCTATTCATATTTTAATTTTTGTTCCATTTGTTCTGTACAGTGAAATCTCTGAAAGTTAAATGAGACTTCCCAGACTTGTTCTTGGGAGTTTACAGGAAAGAATAATGAACCAGTAGTGAACCTCCTGGACTTTGAACTGAGGTGTACATAGACATCTTCTCTACCCTAAGGGTGGTGAGGCACTGGAATGGGTTGCCCAGAGAAGTTGTGAATGCTCCATTGCTGGCGGTGTTCAAGGCCGGGTTGGACGTAGCCTTGGGTGACATGGTTTAGTGGGAGGTGTCCCTGGCCATGGCAGGGGGGCTGGAACTAGATAAACTTAAGGTCCTTTCCAACCCTAACTATTCTATGATTCTATGATTGTATATTGCACAGGAAGTAACAGAAGGTAAGCAAAACCCAAATCAGTTATAAATGCTATGAAACTCAGGATTCAAAAGTTCCCCTTAGCAAGGAAACTTCACTGATAACATGGAGCAAGTCCTGCTGCAAGGCCTGCCATTCTGCTTGTCCATGCTGCTCTCTGGACTTTTAGGCTAATAAAGCTAACTTTTTCCTTTTGGAAAAATATTAAGCATTGTGTTTTCCTTTTGTTTATGTTGACAGCCATTGTGCTAATATCCACTCGCATACTTTATAAATTGTTGGAATAAAGTATCTATTTATTCAAATTTCATCAGCCTGTTCATTTTAATTAAGAGGCAGGAACACGTACAAGGCCACATGTGAAATTTCCAGCAAAACCTCCAATCTAAACAGGCAGCAGAAGGCCTGGTGTTCTCGATACGCCTGAGACAAAAGCCAGCTAAACTGACTGACTTTAAAAACAGCAACAAACCATGGCAGATTTTTGACCACAACAAAGAATCAAAAGGGAGACCAATTTATTTCTTCTTACATACCGTTCACCTTTCAGCATGACCTGAATGCCGCAGGCAGATGCCTGCAATTTGTTCCAGCAACAAGTGGTCTTTGAGGAGACTCCGTTGAGTCCCCCACCTCTTCTCTAGCACTGCTTGCCCCCGCTGACAAAACAGACCTTGCTGTTGGCAGAGGTGATTGATGGGAGTGGGGTACAGTGTCACGGTGTGGTAGGAGCCCGTGTCCTAGTGCCAGCCCTGCTGTGCTGTTGGTAGCTGGGCGATGCCTGAGTAGAGCCCTGCAGTGCAGGGCTGCTCCTCACCACCCATGGCTCTAAGGAAAGTGCTTAAAGTAGGGCAGAGAGACAAAGGTTTCCACAGGAGATCACTGCGTTTCTTCTCTGCCATCCCTCCTGAGTAAAAATCCAACTGTTTTTTTCCACTGTGCACCACTGTGTGCAATAACCTGGGAAAACTTTGTTGAAGACTTTAGCTAGCTGATGTCTACAGGACCAGACCCCTGGAGAAGTTCTGCGCTCCCCTCAGGTTAAAGCGATCGCATGACATATCTCAAGCAACCTCTCCTTCTGAAAGCTGCAAAATATTAGGGAGATGTTCAGACTGAATTTCAGATTCTATGCAAAGCAGGTCACCCTCTGTTTGTTAGGAACAAAACAAGCTTGTTTCTCATATTTTATACATACGGGTTTAAAGACAGATCAGAAGATGATGAATAATCTGTTTTATATTTTTTTCAGTAATCATGTTAAATGTCATGGTCCAGTAGAGCATGAAATCTGTCTTAACAGCTAGCAATCCAAAGGGATTTAAGGACTCAGCTGCATTTTTTCCCTTACAAGCCTTCTAGAAGCAACTTTTACCAATGTGGGCATGCTGTAATTCAGGGTTCACTGTAAGACCCATCAGTGGCACAGATGCATATTCATTACAAGGGTAGATTGGACTTGGCAGGGCTGAGCCACATGGCAAAGGGGAGCACCCACTGCCCCACACCAAGGTACGCTCTCCTGGATGAGTCCTTTTCCTCCAAGCGACTGCATAGGGATGCAGAGGTGGCCCTGGGGACTCACCTCTCCATCTAGGCACCGCTGCATAGGCTCCAGGCACTTGGTTCTTAAAACTGCTGAGTGCACAGACTCATAATTGAAATTAAAGAGGGCTATATCAGCTCAGCACCACTGAAAATCAGAAAATAAGCAGTTCAGAGCCTTAGAAAGCTTTTAGGAGGCTCAGCAACATACACCCATTGCTGGAAAGTTTTGACAAGAAAAAAACATTAAGGGGTGCTGCTTGTGCTTGAGCGTCTGGGCAGACAAAACAACCTGGGCAGGATGGGCGAGTCGTTGAGCCTGCAGAAGTCTTCAAAAATGTGTCAGGACTAACTCTCAGTGTAGCCCTTTGAATTAGTTAATTCAAACTAAGGCCAGAAAGGACTATTTGATCATCTAATACAGGTTTTTGAAATAAATGTGTTCTTGTATAAAGGAAAAGTAAACTATTCACCTTCTGCATTAGCAATTTTTTTACATCTCCTTTGCCCAAAGGTAACAGAAGGCGAGGCAAACACACACACACCCCTTTCCCATCTCTTTTATGTTTGTTTTCTATGACGTTTCACTCTTCATTGAATTTTGTTTTAGTCCTAAATTTTGCATCTGAAAGGTGAATATGGAAAAAACAACCCATACACATGTGTTTCTAGATTTGTTTCTAGATTATTAACTGCTGTGCCTGACTGCTCTTTAAAAAGTTGTACATAAAATCATCTGCCTGGTTGGAAGACATACACGATTATTAAAAAAAAAAACACCTTTTCTCTCCTTTTCTCTCTGAGATTTTAGCATGTCAAACTTAACCTTTATAAGCTGTATGCCTATGAAGGAAATCTATTTTTAACTACATGTTGTACATTAAATGCACTAACAAAAGCAAATGGGTATAAATGCTACCAGAAAGTCTGATGCTTGTCCTTCCCTCAGTTTTCTGATCTGTTAAGTGCCCCACAAGCTTGCACCTCCACAGCTCTGTCACACTTTGCATGGGATGATTCGGTTACACATACAGCCAGCCGGTATGAATCCTGCATTAACCATAGCTAAACTAAAACAGGATTGCACCAGTGCAGCTCTCACTTCATCCGTGCAGTTGTGTTCTCACACACCCTTGATGGGCTTTGGCTGGCTGGCAGCAGCCTCCCACTGTCCCATCCTGGGCAGGGGTGCAGCTACAGGCTCTCCCCCCTCAGTTGCTGGGGGTTCCCCCCATCGGATTGTGGAGCCAGGGAGGCAGGTTAGGAACAAACATCTCCCCCAGGGTGGTGCTTTGGCTGCTCTGTCACAGAGCTGAGGTAGGGGACAGAGGGACTTTTTCCCTACACCACACTTTCCTCCAGTGCTGGAGCCGCATGGGGATAGAAGAGCAGCATGGCTGGAGAGCTCCTGTGTCAGGTCAGGCTGTGGCAGCTGTGGATGGGCAGTGCTCGCCTATACCTCCTCCCTTTGAGAGGGGTCTGAAAGGAAGAGTGCTCCTTTTTCACTGGCCTTTCCCATCAGATCCCTGCCGGGCTGCCTCAGACCTATGTTGATTCCCCCCCGTGAGTGTTTCAGAGGGCCAAGGCTCTCCTGTGGCAAGCCAGGATGATCAGACAGACCTGTCCACCACAGAATCATAGAATGGTTTGGGTTGGAAAGGACTTTAAAGATCACCTAGTTCCAAACCCCAGCCATGGGCAGGGACAACTGATCAGATTGCTCAAAGCCCCATCCAACCTGGCCCTGAACACTGCCAGGGGTAGGGCAGTCACAACTTCTATGGGCAACCTGTTCAGTGACTCAACACCCTCACAGTAGAGTTTCTTCCATATATTTAATGTAAAGCTACCTTTTTTCAGTTTAAAGCCATTCCCCCTTGTCGTATCACTAATTGCTCTTATAAAAAGCCCCTCCCCAACTTATATTTCAGCTCCTTCAGGCACTGGAAGCTGCTATAAGGTCTCCCTGACCCTCCTCTTCTGCAGGCTGAACAGCTCTAGCTCTCACTGCCTGTCTTCACAGGAGAGGTGCTCCAGCCCTCTCATATCTTCTTGGCCCTCCTCTCGTGAGCACCTGAGCCCGCTGCACTCAGTAAGAGCACGTGCATCCAGCCAAAGGGTTTACGGACACTGTGTCCAAGGGGAAGTCAAGGAAAGTAGACACTTCATTTATCATAACTGCATAAACAGAAAATGTCCCCATAGCACAGACCGCATTCTTCCCTCAAAGATAAACATGCAAAATCCCTGGTTTACCTCATAAACCTTAGGCAAGCAGGTCTCCTGGGTCCAGGTGCCGTCGGCGCAGGCGGCAGACCGGAGGCACTGCTGGCCACACCAGCCACACTCCATGAAGGGAGGTGCCAGCAGGCACTGGCTGCAGGACCTGAAGTGATGGCAGTCTGGCCCCTTCAGAGGGATCTTTGTTACCTGTAGATGGAAAGACATGCTGCACAGGTCCTTTGACTAAGTGTCAGAGTCTCTTTTTATGCAGTGCGCCACAGTGCTACTCAGATTTCAGATGTGCAAGCCGTGGTTCAGCTTCTCTTTAGCTCAGTAATTATAGGATCATATAAGTAATTTAACTGACATGATTTTAAATTCGCTTGGGAGAAGCCCTAAAGGCATCTTACTGTTATATACAGTTACTACCAGCATCTGGTGTTTACAGCAAGACAGCGTTTTTGCTGATGGAAAAAGAAAATAGCAGTGTGCTCCTCCCAGTTCTGCATTAGTTCTTGGAAAAAACAGTGTATCTCAGTGTGCCTTAGTTCATATATTTGTAAAAACAGGCATGATGGGTATTTCAACCTTGGCAAGGCTGTATTAATGTCTGTGACACATTTCCAGCTTATGACTGCCCATGTACTTGTTTTTTAGCACCTATAATAACCCCCCTAATGTTATACCTAAAATAGGAATTAAAATGTATATTATTTAAGATATCAGGCCATTCATGATAACAGTAATTCTAAATAGATAACAATTACTTTTAATCAAAATATTAAATCAGCAATTACTACATATGGACATTACACTTTGCACCTCAGTCCATTCCTTGAATTTATTTTGGACATTTTCTTGAAGATTACTCTTGTAAATATCTAATACATTTCTAATAAATGATTAATAACTACCTTTACTAATAGCTGATGTATTTCTGTAAATTTTTTATAGAATTCAAGAGGTCAAATTATTGCTTACGATTATGGTTTAGGATTATCTGTAACATGATCTGCTGATGTTTTAAACCTATTCTACAATGCAAATCTACTTCTGACAATAGCATATTTATGACAGCTCTTCATCTTTTATTAACCTTTTGTAGGCTACATGCCAAGGCAATTTTCAAACCTTACTATGATCACTGCTGCCCCATTTTAAACAAGCCCATGTAACACACACCCCTTCTTCAAAAGTTATGATGTTATGACACAAACCAACAAAAGCCAGGAAACTGCGAGCACTGTTCTTTTCGTAAGCCATTGTGTGCTTTTTCTTTGCAAGCACTTGAATTATGGACAGGGTTTCGGCCTTAAAGTTTGAATTTCCTGGCTTTTGTTGGTTTATATCACAGCTCTTACATTATTTAAACATTTCTCAATATTAGGCCATTGGTTTGTTTAATTGGAGGGGAAAAATCTTGTAGGAAACTTACCCCTCCAATGTTCCCAAGGGCATGGCAAGGCTGGGAGAATGAAGAGCATAAAGCAGCAGCGTAAATAGTTGCTCTTACTGAAAGTTGCTGTTCTGAAGGCAAGTTTCCACAGTGCACAGACGGGTTAGATTATGAACCACTCACCTTTTTCCCAGTCACTACCAGGGTATAGCCATCATCTGCTAATGAATTCTTGACAACAACTTGGGGAGAGATGGGGTGGGAGTCAAGCTGAAAGCTGACATGTGGAGCTGTGGGTTCTGAACGGGAAATCACTATCTAAGAAAGAAAGAAATTGGGAAAATCAGCAGGCAGTGTGTGACACAAACGCATGCTGCTCAGTGGTCTCACATTCCTACCACTTCTCTGCTTGCATAAATTACTTTACATTACATTGCATGATATTTTGCATAATGTTCCATCATGATCTGATTATCTACTTTATTTAACACAGCAAAATCGTGGCTGTTGGGGGATCTTCAAAATACATTGTATCTATTAAAATATGAAGGACTCATTGCATGTTTTCTAGTCTTTAATTTCAGGTATTTATAAATCAACCCTAAAAAATGAAGATGGGTCACTTAGCCCTGTGCAATGAGGAAAGAATTTTATCTACCAGGTCTATTTAAAAGAATCTTAAAACTCCAGGCTTTCAAAAGTCAAAGGTATTTCCATTTGTTTTCACTTTGGTCCTTCAGTTTGAAAAGTAAAGTTTACCCTGTGTCAGCCGTATCTGGTCTTGATGCAGGTGGGGCCATTAGAATGCAAACCTATGGCAGGCACAGGTCATCACTGTGAGCAGCGCTACAGAGCCAGAAATACATGGAGCTTGATTCCCAGAGCTGGTGAGCTGGGTGTTGATGTAGTCAAGATCCTTGCAAAATGTGGCTGGGCATCTTGAGGTCTGGCTCCTGCTGATTTTTGTGGGAGCCAGGTGTCCAGGACAGGGCGCTCAAAGCACATCTTAAAGGACAGAGAGAGCTGGAGACTTCTTTGGAAGATGCTTCAAAACAGGAGTCTAATTTAGTTGTCCTGAAGCTCCTTCACAACAGCCTTCTCTCTCTCTCTCTCTCTCTCAACTTTAGGAGATCTTAGGGAGATTAGTCACACCAGCATGAAATTCCCCGACTAGTCATCTCTCTGCATCTTGAGTTACCTAAATACTTCTGAGAATATGGGCCTACTCCTGCAAACACACTCTTAACTTTACTACTGTAACTTTGTTGACTTTAATGGGATGAGTCATGGCTGTTAAGCAGAGGCATAAAGCATCTGCAGATTGGGGTAGATATTTGATAGTGATATTTTATAGGCTTGTGCCTGTGATCCAGAAGGATGCGCGCCCAAATGTGATAGCATCAGGCAACAAAGGCAGAGGATTGTTTACATGAGGGAAGATCATGTTCATGTTTCAAAAGCTGAATCATGTGTAGTTTACTTAAGGACTTTAGATAATCGACATTTGCTGAGATTCAATGGGGTTCATTATTTAAAGAGATTGAAGCCATTCTGGAAATAACTTGTATGTCAAATGTTTAATTTTTCACTATAATGAAGCTTTTCTTTTGACTGTGAAGGCAGCATTAGAACAGCTAGGACATTGACTTACATGATTTCATTTTCTTTTCATACTGCCAAGGTCTTTCAACAAAATGGTGAACTCCAAAACGACTTAGAGATGCTGTAATTACAGCTGATGTTTTGTTGGAATTCAAGACTTAAATAAAATATATGAGGAATTATTTCATGGCAATAAATGCTTCACATCCCAGAGGTATTTATAGTTTGGTGTTACAGGAGGCTTTTCTTTTTCTTTAAAATGAACCTGGCTTTTTTAAAGACTGCTACAGGTTTGTTTCAAAATAAAGAAAGTGTAACTTTTTGAAATCAATAAGGCCTGATCGTTTTGGTGACACAGAACTATGGTCTCTGACTCGGTGTATTAGGGCACGAGCTCTGTTTTTATATTCAGGACAATGAAAAATAGAATGGACTGCAAAGCTGCATGAAAAAGCTTGATTAATGTTGGCATTATGAGGAGAGGTAGCACCACAGCTGCAAATACCTTTTTCGTTGATCATTAGCCATGTCTCATCTCGAATACCCACTGCTATAAAATGCTAAGAATTCTTTTCTATCATTAATCCAGGCATCCTCTTATTGCCAAGCATTCTTTCTGATTGAGCCACAGTGTTAACCCTTTAAACACATCTGCATTGCAACCTCAGAGCAAGACATAAAAAATTGGATCCTATCTTTACAATCTTGGAAAAATTATTCAGTACTCAAACACTGACTGGCCTTTATTGTACTGAGGCTGATAGTCAAATCACCTGCTCAAAGATCAAGTAAAAAAACTTTGACCTTATGACATACAGGGAGCTCAAGTTACTCTTCCTAACTCATTTGGGACTGCGGAATAAAAGTTAGGAGTTTGCTACCAGCCTATGGTGCTGCCATAACAGATACTAGATGCAAAAATACTCTTTTTGGTCTGCGTAACACTGCAGTTTTTGCACCATCAGCCCAGTCTTTGAAATTCTATCTTACGCTTATCCAACATAATCCTTAAGAAAAAAAGCAATTTGGAGACAGCTTCTACAGCAGGAAGAAGAGGCTACATAGGACTTCAGAAATCTCTGATTTTTATTGCTTGGGACTGAACTAGTGCACATACAGTGTGATTTTAATCTACCATGGACACACTGTCATACACGGGCTACTTCTACCATGGAAATGCTTCAGTACTACAGAAGTGCTTCTCTTTGTAAAGACAGTAAAGTCCTGATTTAATTTTCTGCTTATTTGTTTTTGGTTTGTTTCTTTTTTGAGGGGTGGTGTTGGGGTTTCTTTACATTTTAATAATTAATTTAATAACCAAGCATTTTCCAGAGCATCAGAGAAAGGATATTTATGTGCCTGCACTCAGGCAGTTAGGAGAGAGGAAAGGTCTTGCAAAATATTGACCAAAAGAGAACAAACAGGTGTGAGCAGTAAATGGTCAAGCCTTGCAATAGTGAGAAGTCAGCAGATGTGTTCTGCAAGGTGTCTGTGCTGGGAACCGTACTCTTCAACATATTCATAAATGAGTTGGAAATGTCATTGAGCATCCAGTGACAAACTTTTCTGATGATCTGAAGGTATTCAAGGTGATAAGGATGATGACAGACTATGAAGGATGGCAGAAGGACTTTACAAGACAACATGTCAAGGCAATAAAATGGCAGCTAAAATACAATGAAGAAGATGAATATAAAGTGGTATATGACAGATAGTTCCATGAAAACATCATCTCACTGCTCAGTAGCAGTTAAAAAAGAACAAACAACAAAATCTAAACAAAGAAAATCTTAGGAATTATTAGAAAAGGATTAAAAAAATATCAGGAAACATTCTGATGTCATACAAATTCATGGTTTGCCCAAACCATGAATTCTCTGTGCAGTTCTGGCTGCCCCACAACAAAAGGAGTATGTTAAAAAGGGAAAAGGTTCACATGATAAAACTGATGATAACAAAGATGATGAAAAGGCTGTAATGAACGACTAAGGGTATCTGTGAAAGTAATATGAAGAAGGCACACAGAATCATATGTGGGTAGAGACTATCTACTCTCATCTAATAAAAGTGCTAAACACCATCAAAAGACAAAGGTGAGAGGCATATTTACTTCCTAGCAACGTGTGATGACCTATGGGACTCCTTGCCAAAGGATGTGAATGCAAGAGGAATACACATGCAAAGGGAAACTCCACATGTACATGGAAACCTGTACATGCACCCTAAACAGACAAAACCCAATAGCTGAGGAAATCCCCAGAATGGATAATAGATGGAGGCTCGAAGCAGAAGGTATTACATATGTTGCCAGGGTCCCTGGGCATCCACTTGTCACCACTGTTGGAGACAGAGCACTGAACTACATGGACCTTTAATTCAAACCCATGTAGCTCTTCTGATGTTCTTACAAATAGCTCTTCTGAGAATAACATTCATTACCAGTAACTACAACCACATCCTTCTCAAAGCAAACATAATAGTTGTATGTCTCTAAGAGAAAACCAAACAAGTATGTGGTCATTCAGCATAGCTCAAAGCACTTCCATGAAGGTAAGAGTGAACAGTTAGTTAATAAATATATTAACATTTTTTATATTTGAAGTCAGTGATCACTTATTTCCATGACTATAAAAATAATTCATTTAAGTATTATTTCATTTCCACCATCTAGTATTAATGTTTAGTAACAAGACTTGACTTCAGGTTTGTTTATGCATAATATGGCAAATTAAGGCTGCAATAACTTGAGTTAAAAACCAGCATGCAACAGCTTCTTCTAAAAATCATTGTGGTGCTCAGTTCTGCTAGTCAGCAGGATTGAATTACAAATGTTATTGTCTACATGTTGAAATATCTTCTGCAAAAATGAGAGGCTTTCTAAAATCAATCCCATCTAAGTATCATATGGTTATTTTTTCCCTGGATGTCTGGCAGGTGTATGCCATTACCCAGCAAGAGATAGGCTCAGGGTTAACTTTATTGTGTAATGCCTCCAATGCCCTGGGATATGCAGCATAGCCTTGCAAAGGGCACATATGTAGCGCTCTAAATGCAGTATATCATTCTAATCCATGGAGAGTATAATGGATCTCCTCTGAAAAGTGTAAGCTTTACTACTCAAACTGAATATTAAAACATGTGTGCTCTCAAAACAGTTATCTGGCACCAGGTGTTAATTTTCATGTGATGATATGGATTTTGCATTATGCAATATTTGATGCTTTTTTTTTCCTGGCAGCATCAAGATACACTCATTAGCACAGAAAGAACTATTATTATAAAACCTTTAAAAGTTGAGCTATACATATAAAAACGTTACCAAGAATTTGACAATTTTCTGTTTGTTTAAAAATGACAAAGTGGGAAGGATTGCAATTATTCACATTCCTGTAAATGCATATATGCACAGTTTGTGTTTAGCCTTAAATAGGTCAGACTGCCAGTATTGAAAAGTCAAGGGAATTGCTGGACCACAGAGGAAGGACAGCAGCGCGCATTGAGGACAACCTTTGCAATGCCTCTATGGGCATCCCACCACTCCTTCTTCCTTCTGGCTCTGTAAGGTTTAAGGTCCATGCTGATGTATTTCTTGACCTCTTTGCACTTGCTTCCAACATGCCACTTGTTTGCCACTTGCACTGGTGGGTTTTGCTCTGACTATATTTGTCTAGTGTGACAGGAACTAAATCAAAAGAAGTTTGATCATTCTGAAGGTAGAAATGGCTCCCAGTACACTATGATATAAACTGGATCTGATCAACCGTGCTGGAAGTTGCAAAGCTCTGTACTTCTTTGCTCTGTATTAACACATTTTGCTGATAGGAACCATGGCTTTGAGCCTCGATTCCTGGAGTGGTGAGGACTTGTCACTTCGTTGTTTCCAAGAGGCAAGCAATGCTGAAGGCTTGGCTCTCTTCCTGCTGAATTCTGGGTCAAAGCTTTCCAAGCCTTGACTGCAGTTACAAATAAAAAGAAGATGTGATTATTTTTGTCTGTACTAATTTTCGTAGCATGCATTATGTTCCCTGGCATGTAATCTATGAAAGCAGCTATGACACATGCTAATTTCTCTCTTTTCAGAGAAATGTGTGTTAAAGTTTGTTGGTGGTGATGGTGTTTGTTTTTAAGTGTTCCTAGGAAATGAATGTGACTATCAATTGTTCTGTCTACTGAGATGTGAAGCCAACAAGTTGAAGCTCAGTGTATGAAAACTTCCCAAACCATTGGTCTGTGAGAGCCCTGTTCCCATTTCTCATCAGGCAGAACCAAATGAAATGATAAGGCAGCAGGTTAAGGAAACCCCAAAGGAAGCACTTTGTCATTCAAAGCAGAATGAAACTATGGAAGACATTGTCAAAGCCGACCACCACGCGCTAAACAATTTCAAAAAACAATAACCAAAATGGATGGAAAAGAAGTCCATAAAGAACTATCAAATGCCAGATATGGCTGCAATTTCCAGCTCAGGGAACCTCTGGGCCACTGTGTGCCAGCAGCAGGAGAGTACTGGGAGAAGAATTACTGTGTGTTTTTACCTGCCTCGTACCTCTCCTTTACCCATCTTAGCCCCTGACAGAGACAGGAATAACTGCTCCTTGGACATTTGTTCTAACCCCATACATCCTTTCTCAGCTAAAATCTGGCCTTAAAAAAAAAAAAAAAAAACAAAAGGAATATAATTGCTTCCTAGAATAAGGCTTATTATTCTCTATTGTTTCATGTCTAACAAGTGCAGAGAGGCCCTGAGGAGGGCGAGTAGCCTGTTGCGTGACATGCTCTACTTCTTCAAGGCCTGTCTGTGTCATCATGCTTTGGTTCTCATGCCCTAAGCCATTTTCAGTCCAGAATCTGTTCAGACATGACAGTGCATTACCATGTTTTGCTAACACTTGGCTCCTCAGTCAGAGCTGGCTCATGTTCAGCTAGATTGGACACGACTGCCGTCAGAATGTGGCTGATGGCATCTCACGGAGTACGTATGCCCATGGAAAAACCCTTTCCTTACCTCCAGAAGCAACTGATGGACGTCATACTGCCCCATGAAGATGAGAGGGCACATGGGGGAGCTCCTCACTCCACGTGCAGCCTAGTGCTGCCCCACTGTGCACTGAGTTTCACTAGTATAGTCAGGATGAGATGGCCCTGCTGCCAGAATTGCATCTGAAGAGAGCAGTCACCCACAGTAGTTGTAAAACACAGAGTGGAAAGTTCTCTATCACTCTCTTGCTCATGAGAAGGACAGAGAAGTTGGTGCTCTGCTTGCACCAACAAGCACTGCATTTGCTTGGGCTTTACTTTCACGGGCAGGGAGCACATGCAGTGTTCTGCTTCCAGGCACAGCGTTATGCTGAAAACCAGCCTCTGCACATGTGAAAGGCATCGATCTCTTGTTCATTAAGGCCAGATCAAACATGAGCTTTTCAGAATAAATCCTGCAAAACTTTCCCATATCCCACTCCCCCCAGAGCTATCAGAAAGATTTCCCCTTCCTGAAGAACTTTGCTCTTTTCTTCATAACTCAAAAGTCATTCTCTGAAATGATACCAAGCTGGGGGGGAAGAAAAAAATCACACTGGTACTGAATAAAACCAGAAGATGTTTTATCTCAATGTATCTTGGGGGTTTTTATTTTACAAACTATAATTTCACCAAATTCTGTCAGGTATTGAAGTGTCTTTTCCAGTTGCGAGTTGTATTCTCAGCATAGCTTCTTTGGCTTGAGCAGAGCAAGGCTGCTCTACACCAGCTGAAAATCTGATTCGTCAACTCTAACAGTGTGGCTGGGTGCTGTTTTCTAATCAAATAACCACTGTGAAATACCTGATTCACTTTGCACCCAACAGCTGTACTTTCAGTCTGTGTTCCCAGTCACACTCTGAAAAAGCACAATAAGAAAGGCTGAAACAGCTGCAACTTCTCAACAGAAAAAAAAATACAGGGGGGTGGGGGAAAGTTTGTTGTCAGGCTCCAGCTTAGGAAGGAAGTAAAACCATTTTTCTTTTCTGTCTCATGCATGTCAGCTGTCTTAGAAAAAATATTACTGCTCTGTTTTGTAACAGAAACTCCACAATATTGGGTAAACTGCAAACTCCAATCTATTCATGGCCAAATACAGATTCAACATTTCTGATGGAGCCAAAATATGCTCAGTATGTCAATGGGCCGCAATTACTCTCCAGGAGAGCTTTGGAATTCACCTCCTGGCCCCAATTATCCTCCTTAAAAGAACTCATGAATCTTCTGTATTTGGACCATCCACATAATTTTATTTTAGTTTTAGATTTGGGCTGAAAAAAACCCATTTAATGAAGGAGGTTGTATTTTCTTTCCAGTATTAGTGCTTTCCAGAACTGTTTAAGTGAATAATTCTATTCAATTGAACTAAAAGCACAAGCAGAAAACAACAGGTGACTAAAAACGTATCTGCTTTTGCATTCTGAATATTACTGGCTCCTCAGATTACTTCTTTAAAATAAGTGGAATATAGGCTATAGTCTGAGTTGGACCCTTAGGACAGTTTTGACAAGTAATGCCCTAAGTTTCAGTGGAATCAGTTGCAAAGATAGGAACTGTTAACTGTAATATGTCTCTAAATACTTCAAAGTTCCAGAATCAGGTAGCTATCATCTACAGAAAGAAAACCTTTGTTCTCAGAAATTACATGCTAAACTTTCTGTTGACTTTTGCAGCAATGCTGTGCTATAGTCATATGGTAAAGAGAGAAAACTGGATGGAGACGGAAATAGAGACATATTAGAGGGTAGTAGAAAGGCAGAAAGTGATGAGCAGAAGACATACAAAAGGAGATGGAAAGATAGCAAGAAAAGGGAAAGAAAGAGAAGAAGGAGAATCAAGCGGTTGGCTGCTAATCATGTATAACCAAGAATATGAGAAACATTTTCAAACAGATTTCTTCAGGTTCAGTATCAGTAGCTTGCTGCTGCATCCACCGGCTGCTACAGCACAGGCTCAGAGCTTCAATTCAATTTTGGTGACATGACCATTATGTTTTAAACATCATTTTTTTTCCCCCACAAGATGTTTCATAACAATTAAAGGAAACCTTAAATTAATACAGCAAAAATGTGAATTAAATATTTAGTACTTTTGCCAAGCTGCTTCATATTTGGGCACTTCAGGGTGCTGTTGTCGGAGACAGAGCTACTGTACTACTATTTCTTTTAATCTCATGGATGATTGCTAATACTGAGATTGATGTCACAAACTAAATTGGCTAAATATGGTGAGGTTTGGTATTTCAAAGAGGATACAAGATAAACTGAATTCACAGTAAGGGCTGAGCTTGTTTTCTAATTTTAGAAACCTATATATGAATACTTTTATCTTTTGCTTTTAAACAGTTGGCATGAAAAATTGTTCTCAAGATGTTAATACAGTATAACCAGCTTTAAAACAGGTTCCCTGATAGAATTTTGCAACTAGTGTTCTCTGAAAGCATACCTGTCTGAAGGGATATAGTTAACTCTGAAGAGGTACAACTTACAAGGAGACTACACTGGAAAATTTATTATTTGCATGTATAAACAGCTGAAAATATGAGTGCAGATGGCTGTGCAAAGGCAAGGTGAGTAGAAAGGGAAAATCTGAGGCTTCTTTGCAATATGTTCCTGCAGATTTGTGAATGAAACAAAAGAGCACATCATTACGTTTCTCTGCTGAAAATGTGGGGAAGTGTTTGGGGATATCTTTTTGATAAATTAAGTCACTGTTAGATTATCCTGATTTTTTTAACCCATTATATTTCAGTAATGGTTGTTTAATAGCTCAATTTTTAATGATCTTCATCTCATTGCAGTTAATAGCTATATTTCCATAGAAACACCGCAAATCTGTTTTAGTTGGACATTTGTTAATGAACATGTTTGAAAGCATTTCCTAGATGACTATTAGTGGAAAAAAAAAAAAAAAAAAAGATTTAATGTAAGTGAACATTATATTCTGAAAAAAAAGCTGTGTCTGCTCTATGCTACAGACGTGTGGCCTTTCCAAGAAGGCAAAACAAATACTAACCTTTTTATTTGGAAGTAGCCTCATCAAAGGTAGTCACTATGCTTATTCTCCTGCTGGCTTCACCAAACCGTCAAAGAGCGAGCTCCTATTTAGTACAATATGAGCTCAATGCTGACTTCCCCCTGTAGCTCAAGCCAATCTATTTCAATGATGAGAATATTTCTGCTAATGGCAGTGTGCAGTTTACACAATAGCCTTTCTTTTGATCTGTAACTGAACCTGGAATAGGAAATGTATTCTGGAAATGTTTTAATTGTTCCTTGAGTTAGGCAAATGTCTGAATGAAGTGTGTGGTGCAGAATTTGAGTGAATAATTTAGAAAATGCTACAGATAAAAACAATGATGCATAATGCTGCCTTGTGCTCTCCACCAAACCTCCCTAAAAGCTTTGTGACAGCCCAGAAGAAAACCTGTAGAAAACCAGTAGTTGTTATTAACTGTATTTTGTAGATAAGGAAGTGGCTTCAGAAAGGTTAAACAAATTGCTCGTATTTGCTGTGTTGAGCCAGTTATCTATATTTAAGAACAGAGCACAGGCTGGTCCTTGTTCAGAGTGTACATCTTAGCATTTGGCTTTCCTGCACTGAAGATGACCTTAAAGTTATGGTGGTTATCATGGGAAGTTCAGGTAAAACTGGCAAGGTTGTCATTGAATGTTCTATTAAATTCTTATCTTTTAGGGGAAAAGAGAAACATGATTTTCTCCAGTTCTTCTTCTGTCCTTTGTGGTAAATCACTTGTCCTCCTTCCCTGTGGGAGCATTATGGATTTTGCATTATGGGGCAGGTTCCATGTCCTGTCTGTACAGGAGATAGAAGTGGAGGTGTAGGATTCCCTTTGTCCAGAAAGAGTGCATACACTGGGGACAGTAGTTAACACTACTTACAGGAATCAGCAAGGGCTTGAAAACCTAAGATACACTTAGAGAAACTTGAAAGTAGGCAGAAGAGGAACAAATCTCAATTCTACAGATCTGAGTTACAGGCTATGGGTACATTAGCAAGTAATTTGGTGCCAGAGGAGTGGATCAGTACATAGAAACAGGTAATGCTGAGGTCCTGCTTCGACATTATAAGCTGTCTTGGCATTTTACACTGAACTAGATCTAATTTGATCCTCTAGACTAAATGACCACATGAAGTGTACATCTGAAGCTGTTTGAAGAATCAGGCACTGTCCTGGACCTTTCTGTCCCAGCTAGGGTTGTAGTGTATTTGATGCGTATCTGAGACGAAGCTTTCAGTTTAGTTTCCTTTGAAAGAAATCTGGTTTGTACGGACCAAAACTGCTCTGTGAACTGAACCAGCTCGACTAAGTGGAGATCATGGTAGAATTTGCACCAAAACCATGTTCCAAGCCACAAAGCCCATATAAATGCTTAAAATGAATGTTCTATTAGGCACTTTGCTTGTATTTCAGAAGCTCTATTTTATTCAGCAATTTGAATTTTCTAATGCTCTCTTAAAATGGGCTAATACTGCTCCTCACCACCATCCTGCTGAACTCTAGCATGCATTTTTATTGTGAAGGTGTAGCATATTTACCTGCATGAAGCGGCCCTCTGAAGTTCCCAGATTAGCAACAGTAAGGTTCCCTTTGGTGAAGACAGATATTGAAGTTAAGAGGACACTGTTGAACTGGCCCATGAACAAGTCAACCCTCTGCAAGGGAGTCGTAACTTCTAAGCGATATTCATCGTCTTGTGCTCTGCAGTATGAAGCATTTCTTGAAAAAGCCTGTTAGAAAATGAAGTACAGATGAGTACTGTCTTTATGAGTAGGAATAGATCTTTGTCAGAGTGAAGTCATTTAGCACAAATGCATTTGACCAAAAGTATTTTAAAGTGTTTCAAACTTAATTGCTTCATCTGTTACAATGTTCCATGAGGAAGGCAATGGCTTGTTAATGTTATGGGAATGCTTCTTTTAACTTTTTTTTTTTTACCCTGTCTGTTGGCTGTAAGACAGAGGATCATTATCTAACCAGATGAGGTGTGTAGAAGAACATGTATCAAGGTATCCTTTCTCTTAGCGACTTACATAACGCTGCTTCTCCAAGGGTCTCAGAATTATTTGGCTGCAAAGCCTGCCCAGTGACACACCTGTGCCTAGAACACTGATTCCTAGAAAATGATGCTCTGAAAACACTGCAATTTTTTTTAACCTGCTTTTGCACTAAAATAACAATTTCCAGTACTCTTCTCCTTCTATTCTCTTTTGAGCAACTTTTTTCAGTGATAAAACAGAAGAGAAAAAGATGGAAAAAGATAAAAGGGAGATAAGCCAGGAAAAATATGCTTCTGATTGTACATTTAAAAGGAATGATGGAGAAACCAGCTTTTTATAATTACTTAGGCTATTGTATCGATCATCTACGCCTCTTGCACTATTTTGTCCAATCTCTGTATGTCTTGAGTGTACTATAATAGTTGCTACATTTGTAGGATTCTTCACTTTCAGTTTGGGAATAGAGATTACATGTTTTTAATTTTCATTGGAAGAATTCTTGCACAATACAGTTTAAGTTATCTCTTGAGAAGAATATAACCTCCTATCCTCACAATTCAACAGTAATCTATTAACTGATAATTCCATTACTATTGATACAACATCATCTGTTTTCATGAGATTGTACAGATAATAACCAGGGAGACCTGAAGGATCTCTGAACAGCTTAAATTTGGAAGTCATCTAGCATGTTCCCACTGTGACATACTTTATGAATAAACATGTAGGGAGATTATAAAGGATCTTACGGTGGTTCCCTCTGCTCAAATCCATCAAGAGCTTTGTTTTTCCTATTTTTTTAATCAATCTGTTGTTGTTACAAACATGTTTTAAAAATCTGAATTAAGCATTTTAATGAAAGTCAAAGTCTTTCCACCAAATTCATTAGATCTGGAACATACCCTAAAAGAACATGTAGGAGTAAAATTTTATTTTCTTGATTTCTAGTTTCAGGTGGTTTTCCCTCAAAGTACTATGAGAAAGCACACAATGCACCAAGAGCCTCTCGCTGGCTTAACTCTGGTGAATTCCAGAAAAAGCCCAATGCATTGAAAATGCTATTAACAAAATGTTAAACCTAATGCTCAGTCCTTTGCTGTTGAATCATGGCACTTCTGAACTGTGCACAGCAGCAGCACTGGCAGATGAAGTTTTCTACAATTTCTAGGAGCTGCAGCCAGCACTGCTGCCAGCTTTTCTCCAGGTGCCCTGTCCATTTGCTGTACCCTTTAGGTAAAAACTGTGTAAGACTAAATAAGAGCAACTGAAATCCCTGTGCAGTGCCTTAATGATGCAGAAAGAGGGCTTCTAGATTAGACCTGATACAACAGTGACTTAGCAGTTTGTTATCCACATGCTAAAGGGTTTCCTGTGTTAGTTTTTGTATTAATTGCTAATGTATGGTGTGTTCTGGACTAACACTTTTCACTAGGAATATTGAATACACTTTAAATATTATTTAACCCAGTATTTGACTGGGTTAAATCATCAACAGACAAATTTAGCTTTTCCTTTTTCTGGCCAGCAAACAAGCTAAAAGCTTTATTCTTTTGCATTCATATACTACACAGTCTAAAAGTATTTCTGAAACATCTGTGCAAAGATTACTCATGCAATGAGTATGAACAGTTCAAGTGCAGAAAATGTGCAGTTTTCATGCTTTTTGAAATAAGGCAGATTTGTGAATTTACCCTCCCCCAACCTGGGATCTCTGCTCTTTGCTGTAGCTCCTTTTCTTCTGTAAGCAAACGACTTTGGGGAAAGAGGTCTCTGTGCTAACCTTAAGAAAGTACTTCCTCCTATGTAGTCATCTTGACAAATTTAAACATCCTGACATGCCACATGAAACCCTGCTCAAGCTCATTTTAACAAGTGGCTAAACTTTCCTGCTTGCCCCGACACCTTTCCTAGCTTCCCCGAAGTCAGTTCAACCACAAAGTCAGCTCAGCCCTCTCAGAATGTCGTAATTTTGGGTATCTGCCCGAGACCTGCAGACTGTTCCACATATGGCTCTCTTACAAAACCTGGCGCTTCATGGATTAACCATAATGTAAGGTTAGCTGTTTAAGAAATAGGAAGACTTTGATCTTTTGAGTAGAAATGGAGAGATTAAAAGGCTACTTAGAAAACTAAAGAAAGATTGATAACACGGAAAACTTCGGCAAAGAAGCTGCTTTAAGTTAACTCTTTGAAGCATGACTCCCTCCCTTCTTTCCTCTCTCTCAGTATACACGAGTATCCATTTGGCTGCCAATGTGGAAAAATAACTGATGCCAGATGATGCACTGTGGATATTATGCCAAGTTCCAGTGACAAATCACACAACTATTGAAATGGACAGTTAGAGTGTGGGTAAGTGCTCGGGTTGGGCTATACTGATTCTCTTGTAGGACGAGAGGTGCCAATTGTGCCTGTGATTCATAGTGAGGGCTTTGTGAAACTGGTGTAGGTGTGCCACTGGAATGCAATGAGGTGTGGGCAAATTCTGCCTCTCAGAGTTTTGATGGGTAGGGGATAGCTATCTTATTTATTCATAGCGGAAGTTATAGTGTTTTGGAATTTACCCTTGATTCTGTGCACAGAAGCTGTATGCACCTAAAAAGTCTTTCTAGACATCATTGGGCTGGGCTATCAGGAGTATCACTGCTTGGCAGTTAACTGATGATTTACATGTCATATTCAGTGAGTATAAAAATAATTTTGGACACAGTTGTACATTTGAAGCCAAAAGTGCAAAGTGGGGAGGAAATCTTCAAGTCCCTAATGAATATCTCAAAAAAATTAGCTAGTTAGGTCAGCATCAGAACCAATCAAACAGTCTAGTCTCTGGTCTGAATACAAGACTCTGAGGAAAAATACAAACAACAAACAATAACACAAGATTTTAACCATAAACTTTTTGTGAGCAAAAAAACCGATATTAGCAGCTGCTTCAATGTGGAGAAACACTCCTTCAGGCTCATCCTTCAGGCAATCTTCATTGCGGGCCAAAACCTGTTCTTCTTAGTTAAGTGCAAGGCTCAATTAGAAAGAGATATTGTAATGTCCTGATGTTAAGTTTAATGTCTTGAATAAACTAGAAATTAATGTCTTAATAATAGCAGGACATCTCATGCTGTCTTGTGAACGATTTGGAGGACATCATTAATATTAAAATTTAATCTGACAAATTGGGGTAATGGTCTGAAAGACAGTAGGTAAAATTTCCTAGTGTCAGCTGTAAAATACTACAGTTACAAAGAACTCAAGTGAAAATAGGAATAAGCATGAGTCTTATTTCCTGCTGGTTTGTTTATATGACTTTTAACTTGCTGGCTGTCAGGAATCAAATTCCTTAGTATCAACTTTTGTTTTCTGCTATGGATCCTGGGAGTCTTTCTCAAGAAAAGTAGGTATCCACAACTGCTGACAGCATTTCTCCTTTGAGCCTTTCCATGTATAACATAGAGCAGAAGGAAATGTGCTATTGCTAAATGAGCTGGATCCTGCTATCTGCAAATGGTAAATATTCTTTTTCAAAGAAACTGCTGTAGAGTGAATGGATAGCTGATTCTACATAACAAATTGATTCCGAAGATGATTAAAACCAGAGAGGGTGTATGAGTTGCTTATCGCTTCTGTTGTGCAGGTCAGTGAATTAAGATAAATAATAGAACTACAGTTTTCATCAGTGCGTCCAATTGGAATTGGGTACATAATGGTGAAGAATTTACATGCACAGCAGACTCTGAACAGGAAAAGTAACTGTGAGGAATGCAGAAGAATCTTATCAGATTTTCTTCTCTAAATATTCTTGTGTATTTTTAGCCAACACAGTTTTACAGTTCCATAATGCATTTTAATTTTCTGGGCAGTTTGCAGTATTTCTCATCAGGTAAGAAGTGCATTCAATCGCTGCTTCTCTCCATGTGAAATACAAGAAGTGAAATTCTGGCCTCAGTGACTCAATGAAGTCAGGGTGTTGCCTGAAGAGGATGAGTGACTTGATCACCATCATGTTGGAGGTTCATTAGAGGGCTGGATTTAGAACCTTTATTGTCTGTTTCCTAGGCCCATATAAAGTAAGGGATGTTATAAGTTTGACCTATCGTTATCTTTGAAAGGAATTGCACCTTGAATTTCATAAACCTCAGAAATCCTCCCAGCTGTCACATACCAGTCTTTTTAATTGTGAACTCAGTTAAAGATGATCATTAAGGTTCTTGCACTTACAGCTCTTTGGCAAAATGGAAGAGAAGAAAAATAAGCAGGACAAACTTTCTGACTTCTGATACTTTTACATGCTCTGATCACTTCATGCCTTCTTCTGTCTCTTCCGTTGCCAAAGGGACTATCTCCCTCCTCCTTTCTTATGTGGTTTCATGCCATAGCTGGCCAGAAGGAATAAAGAATAATGGAGAAGAGGAGAAACATATAAATAGCTGTCTACTATGTTATCACAATGGAGTATTTTTTTCTGCAATTTACAAGACAGGAAGTTTGTGAAACGAATAAAATTTTACTACTAGCAATTCAAAAAAGTCATAGTCATGTTTATTGTTCTCACTATACACAACTGCCAGAGGATGTCTGAATTCTTTACAGTTATGAGCATGTTCAGTGATGACACATAATAAAAATATGGATGCATTTATTTTTTGGAAGCAACTGACCAGAAAAGAATCTCTTGCGAACAAACTCCAGCACTGTACAACAGGCAGAAGAGAAGGCAGCCAGAACTGAGGAACATGAGAAACAGAAACTCTTTGGATGTAACATGTTGGCTTTTGCCAACAAGATCAACTGCAAGTCTACAAGGAGACTCCTCACCCCATGGGTCACTATAGATGCAGTGTGATTTCCCAAAACTTGCTGCTGCATTTCCAAGAGAAGCAACTGTGGGTAGCAAAATAGGGTGGGCCATGCATCAGTATTAGTAACATGTACTGTTCAGTAGCATATGCACATGAAGAGTGTTCCTTATTGGCATCAACATTACATTGCATTCATATTCATTTCACTATGCTTATCAAATATTTTCAATTAAGAGATCCAGTCCTTTGTGTCAAACTATTGCACGTATTCACACTAATGGGGCAGTCAGACCTCAGAAAGAGGGATCCCAAACAGATGAGGCAGCTATTTGCAGTAGAGACTGCACAGAATCCAGGCTAGAGCAGTCTCTGGGGATATGCAGTGCTTAGCCTGCTTGCTGTTCTCACAGCACAGAAAGACAGCTAATTTCCATGTTAATGTGGCAGTGATAGGTACTAAGTATGCTGAATTTCTTTCTTCTTCAAGCCCTATTCTTCTCAAGAACTCCATGTTCTTGAGAAATGTAACAGAAATCACTCAGAAATCACAGCACAAGAGAAAAGCATTTGAAAACAGTATTCAAAATGCTATGCGCTTTGTAAAACACATTTCTTCACAGTAGCACCAGACATCATTACCAAGCACTTCTTGTAATCCTAAGGAAGGGGAAAAAAAATCATAAATGCAACATCTTGATTTTGCCAGTGGACACAAATTTATGTGCTACACACTTCCCATAGACACAGATCCACCATGTTTCTGGCTTCTTCTTGACCAGTGAAAAACAGCTCAAGGGTGTAGGTGCTGTGAACTCAGTCCAGGGTCCATGGAAAACTGAACCTGCCTGGAGCAGGGTACTGGTTTCTCCTGTTTCTAAGAACTGCTGAGGCACTGAAGTTTTACTCTAAAAGGCTTTTAGAGCTTTTTCCTCTTTTTGTTTTAAACAAAGAATTGATTCCCTCTTCTCTTCCCAATATTCCTCATGTATTTGAAAACACTTCAAAAGAGGTTTTTTTTTTATATAAAATATAGAAGTATATTCCCTTTCTGAGAATAAACTTCTCAAATCTCAACTGTGAAGTAGAAGACATGAAGAGAAAAAAAGCAACTGGAAACAGTCCTTTAAGATGGAAACAATGAGGCAATCCTAACTATGCAGTGGTCACTACTATGTGTTGCTACTGCCTGGAAATGGTTGGAGTTACACAGGAAACCAACCCTTCAAAATACCACTTGTTGCAAAATAAGGAACAATTTAGAGGGAATCACTGAAGGATTAATTATCTTTATGCTACACTTTCAATTTCAAAGACTTGATCTAGAACTCATTGAAGTCAAATGAAAGATGACACAAATTTTTATGACCCCTAGAGCAAGAGAATTTTTTTAAAAGACTCCATTGATGCAAAATTTTTGTAGACTCACAGAATAGTTTGGGTTGGAAGGAACTTTTTTAAATGTCATACAGTCCCAAGCCCCCTGCCATGTGCAGGGAATCTTCCACTATACCAGGTTACTCAAAGCCCCTTCCAATCTGGCCTTGAACACTGGCCAGGGATGGGTTATTTTACATAGTATCATCCCTCTAATTCTTAATACTCATTGCTTTGATCTACTTCACTGCTAAAATAAAAGCAGGAAAGGAGGTTACTGAACTGGTGCTCCACTTAAGGTAATAGGTAAAAAGACATCCATGTTAAATGTAATTAGTTAATACAAATTAAGATGACTGCATGTTCTATTGTCAAGATCATTCAAAGAGTTATTTACTTTTGTCATTGAACAGTGCTGCATTAGTTCTCATAATTTGGTTAGTGCTTTAGCACTAAGTATATCCTATTGATTCAGCAGACAAAATGGACCTAAGTAATCTTTGTATTTTGCTGATATCCCTTACATTAATTTAGCATTTAACTCAGTATACAGATTATCAAAGGAGAGGTGTTGACTAATTACACATTTTGAAGAAATAAAATAATGCATTGGAGCTGCTGTGTTAATAAAAATTTGTAGTGTACATCAGGTGCATTTCTCATAGAAGCCCTTATTTACATGGAAGCTGTGATGAAATTGAAAACCTGTGAATTCCCAGTAGACCAGTTATCCTAATATGATGCTGAGTGTGAAGACTCTTATTCCAAGATTGCATTACACAACATCTGCATGTCTGGCCAAAACAGTGGTGCAAGAGATATGTGTGATACAAAGGAGTCCAAAATGTAGGAGAAAATCATTCAATTTGCCCTGATTTCCACAGGCTTTGTACAAATGCATGGTAGCATCTGCCTGAAGAAAATGAAGCTCTTACTATCACTTCCCCCAAGAATATTCCTCTGTAACATTTCATTGTGTTCACCCACTCCATAGACCATGCAAGTAATACTTCTTTGTGACCTACACTGGCTTTCTGAACCATTTATGCTATGGATCATCCTCAGCAGTGTTTTTTAATATATTTACTGTGGGATTTTACTCTGGTTTTACTTGTACGTTTGGAAATGAGGAGTAATTCCACTCTGATGCAAAACCTGTCTGAGGTTAGAAACCCACATGCCACCTAGAAAGTTCAAGTAACACAGCACTCCCTTGGATCATAATTACCTACTGTTGCTTTAGTGAGCAATAATGACGGCAATATGTGGTCCTGAGTCAGAACAAGCAGAGTAAGTGGAGAAACTGCTGAGGTAAGGCTGGTGCTGAGTGAGCTGAAAGGCAGATGTCTGCTTTGTCAGGATTTATATGTCTCTCCATCATTTGGCAGCAGAACCAGGGGAAAATTCATTGCTTATTTAGATGTTTCAATGACCTACCAAAGCCAGGTGGGATGAGTCCAGGACTTAGATCTGCATGAAGTGCACTGCAGAATCAGCATCTCTTTCTTTGGAACATCAAATTGTTTATAAAGAAATCCAGGCAGATCTCTCAGGAAAGGCTAAGAGTCCCATTGCAGAATAGCCATGAACAGATTAGACAGGAACTTAATCTGGGGTAAAAGAGATTCAGAATTTGATTTGAACCCAGAAAAAGTATCTTAGATCTGAATATTACACATCTCTAGTGAATGTCCTTAATGTTACACACCTCCTAGTCTACATTTTGGATATCTCTTCTCATGGGACTGTAAAGGTTGTCAACTTTGAAAAGTTACATAGGATAATAAAATTATTCTTTGCCCAGTTCTCCTCTTTAGAGTTATTTAAGGGCCTTCATAAACTCTGAGCCATAAAATACACATGTCCAGATATCCATGTTAAAAAAATAAAATTTATTTTCTCCCTGAAATTATTTCTGTGCAATTCCAGAGAAAAGCAGAAGAGTCAGTCTCCTGTGCTGATAACCAATAGGGAACTCTACCTTAAGTGGAAGAATCTGATTAAAAAGTCTGGAAATGGAACATTATTAGTAACTCTGGCTGACAAAGCAGTGCCCTTTGCAGAAAAAGGTAGTTTAACGGATGCTACCTTTTCACAGAGAGATCCAGCTCTCATCAAGAAGATGATAAACCACCAAGCAGCAGCACTTGGAGGCAAACAGAGACAGGCCCTTAACAGGACATCAGGAGAAATAATAATGTAGTTTTTGCAACACTTGGGGACCAAGAAGCCGGCCCCCAAACTCCATAGTTCCTGGGGCTTGGAAAAGTCTTTAAAGATGCCTACCACTCCAGGTGGTGTGATACTTTCCAAAGAAACTCACAGACTTGCTTTTTCCTTGCCTTGCCTTTTTCTTGGGAACTCCCTTGTGATGGTGTACACATGGCCAGTACCAAGGACAGCATAGTCCTTATGTCTAGAGTTCACGTGTCTGCTGAACCTGGTCCAGCCTGAGTTAACCACACTCATATCCATACTTGTGCTCATACCACATCCCCTACACACACACACATCTCTCTACTTGTACCTGTACCATACTCATACCCATGCCTCTTATGCAGCTTAACTGAGTTTGGACTCTTCTTCCTACAATCCCTTACACCATGCTATTTACCCCATTTAGGGGATCTTGCATGGGCAGGCACCTAGATGGTCATGTACCTACAAGTGGTGGGGAGCTGGGTGGTGAGCACACCCTGCCTCGCACTCCTTCATACAGGGCAGCAGCACTGGGGTACTATCTGGGCTTTCAGCACGCAGGCAGTGAGTGCACAACAAGAATATAGATGCAGCCTGTCAGCTTACTATTATGGTTTAAGCCTGTTTGAAAGGGTGCCAGTCCAGTTGCTCACCATCCAGTCCCTCTTTATCTATTTTTTTTCATTACCCAGTCCCTCTTCATCAAGAACTGTAGTGATGGTACATGGAATAATGGGTTCAAACTTAAACAAGGGAGATTTAAGTTAGATATAAGGAAGAAGTTCTTTACCACGAGGGTGGTGAAGCACTGGAACAGGCTGCCCAAGAGTATTGTGAATGCTCCATCCCTGGAACACTCAAGGTCAGGCTGGATGCAGCCTTCAGTAACCTGGTCTAGTGTGAGGTGTCACTGCCCATGGCAGGGGTATTGGAACTAGATGACCTTAAGGTCCTTTCCAACTGTAATGGTTCTGTAATTGTATGAATCTATTTTTCTGAGACATCAGAACTGCATAGAGAAGCCTGCACAAAACCTGTATGGACAGGAGCAGGCTTTGTGCCTAGGCAGAGTGCTGTATGCCATTTGCTACAGCATTTCCAGAGGAATAAATGACTGAACCAATCTGATGGATTCTTATGCCTGACTTTTACGGAAAATATTCAGGCACATTCCACTCACAATATGAAAAACATCTCCAATGCTGTGAGATTATCTAAATAAGCCACATCAACTCTTCCTAATCAGAGAGATGTGGTGGTATTTTTAAACCTGACAAAAAATTTTAAGCCAAGTGGTGTGGGATGTTACTATTACAGGGCCTCAAAAGAGTTATTTGTCTCTCTTTATTTTATTAAATATTCCTAGACATACCCTTAGGATGACAGATCAATAAGTGCCCTTGCGGTTTCCTGATAGAAGGCAGCAATTATTTTCTTCCATTACAATATAAGCATAACCCAATTTTGCTCATCTATCATGTGTGTAATGGTAATAAAGAAGCATCACCATGTGTTTATTTTAGTGTCACTTTATCTTTTGTTTTGGTGATCCTTTGCTTTCATTTCACGTTCTTCCAATTGTTTGTGCCTTTCGATTGACAGTTGTGACCAGTTGGTCTTGCTTTAGGACACTTGTTGGGAACATGATAGTAAAAGCCTATCTCTCTTTTTCTGGAAGGTGAATGGAATACTTTAGGCTTTCCCATTAACTTAGATGCAGAAGAAACAAAGCTATACGATCTTCCCAGAGCTGAATTTGGATTTCATTTTTATAGGTGCTTTTCCATGGATGTCAGTAGTGATTGAAGTCAGGTATCAGAGGACAACTTGACTCCCAACTGTTTAGCACACAAGAGAAAGTAAGATGATGAACTAACTGATGACAATTGAAATGTATAATTGAAATTCTCAAGGCTAAACTCAACCTATTTTCTCACTTAGAGAATCACATTTAATCCATTCTAGAGGTGCACACTACTGAATTATATCTTCAAATGAAGTAAGCAGCATTTGCTTGCCCCTCTAAGTAACTTCTCTGTTTTGAGGAGTACCATACCAGGGCTGATGGTGACTAACTGTAATCAAGCAAACTCTGTTAAAAGCCTACATCCAGTGTTCTCTTCGTTGTGGGTGAGGAGATTCCTGAATGGTGATTCAAAACCCTCCACAGCAGCTACCTTTGTCCTGATTCAGGCAATAAATCCCTGTTACTATTACTTCAACTTTTCCTTTTAATTCAAAGCCAGTTCTGTTTCCTCCTTGTGATCACTGAAGTGACAGCTAGCTCTTCACTGAAAAAAATTATTAGGAAGTGCTAACTGGTGACAGCTCTGCTGAGGTACGTCTGATATCAATCAGATGTGCCATCGGATTCACTATTCCTATCCCTGAGTTCAGTAAGCCCAGCCTTTGACTTAACATGTATTTCACTAAAACACAACTGGATATGATTTATTTTCACTTTGTAAAGTTTTCCATGAATACTGGAATAAGTAAAGCACAGTTGTTTCTGGACTTATATCTTGTGGTTGGTTGACTTTGCTGTCCAGCTAAGCTCTGATGGAGACTTTTCCCATAGGTGAGTAATACCTGATTTGATCCCTGTGAATCATTTTAGTGTTTGTTAAGGGGCTCCTTAAACTTTATCAGTTTCCACAACCTGAGCATATACTGAATCTGTCTCTGGATTCACATCTTTGAGATTTCTTATTGTTGCGGCTGTCAGGTCACCTGCCAGAAAGACTGTATACAATAGCATAACCACATACCTTCATACCTTTAGGAAACAAGGCTAAAAACTAGCCAGTTTTGTCCACCACATCAAGATGAGTTGAGATATTTATTTTTTAAAGCTTAGAATATGAGAAGAATGAGTTGAGGAAGTGTTTTGGATGCTTTATTCTGGTTTATTTTGGCCTAATTCAACCTTCAGAAGCTCCAGACTAAATAGTCCTGAGGGACGGCCACTTAAGAAGATGGACTACCCAAAGTCCAACAAAATTATGTACAACTGTCTTGTGGGACTTCTTTTGATAACATGAAATGGCTTTCATCAATCAATCTTCAATTGTAAATTATCAGATAGCAGTCTCTTGCAAACATTGCTAAAGGCTCATTTTTCTTTTTAACGTTGAAGTTAGTGGTATACCATATTCACTGCTGCTCTGTTTTCACTGTTCTACGACTTAAACTCAGAGTGGTCAGTGACTTTCACTTGCATCAGTGGTCTGTGGTTTTATTCCCTTGACATCAAAGAGAAAGATCATCCTGGTTACATTACAAAAAAGCAAGTTGCAAGTTTTGAAATTTGCCAAAATAAACTGTGACAAACTCTCACAATTTATAAAAGCTTTCTTTTAAGTTGAAGGTGACTTACAAAGGGGAATAACGGGTTATAACCTCATGTACGTTTTTATAATATACAAAAAACGGCCTAAGAAGAGTTGAGGGGTTTGGGATTCTTTCTTTTATTATTATTTTATCTCCAGCAAAATCAAGGAAGACCAGATTTGACATTTCTGACACAAGCATAAGAAATAACGTGCTTTTCTCCTACTGCCTGCTCTTTCCCTTCCTTCACCTTCCAACCTTGCAGGTCTATTTTACACACCTGAGAAAAACAGGTGTATAAAGGATACTTGGCAAATTCTTTCCAGCCTTTTTACCAATTAAAACCTGAAAAAACTTAAAGGACACTTTTTATTTGAGCCATAATAAGTCTTCTGGAATAAAGCAAAGGAAATGGAACAACAAAGCCTGAAAGTCTTGGTATTTCAGTTTTAAGCAAGCAATCCTGACAAAAATTCTTCCTGCCTTTATGCCATTTAAAGGAACCACGAGAAATCACAGAAACATTTTCCTCTTTATCAGTTTAATGTAGCAGAAATCAGATTTCTGATGACATTTCTTGAAAATGGGCAACTATAATAAACATGTCTACTGTGTAAGACATTCAGTTCTGATATGCAAAGCAGCAGCAGCCCCTGGAAAAGCTTTTGAAACAGGACAGTATTTCCCAGTATGTGAAAAATGGCAAATTATTCTGTCAATATTTTAATGGTATACTTTGCTATAAAAAGATCACCTTATGTAATGGGTGTACAGGCAAGTACAGAATGAGATAAGTTAAAGGCTATGAGCTTTAAGGACAGTCACCAATAAAATACCCCAGGAATAAGGAGAAAAAAGTACTTTCAGAGAAGAACAATATTCATTGTTAAGATGAACTGAAAAATATTTTAAAAAGGACGGTAAAACCTGAAATGAAAAATTAGGACAGCAATAACAGTGAAGAACGATAAGAAGTTACTGTGCTAAATGTCTCCTAACAGGCTTTTAGCTCCTGAAAATTGCCTTTCCCCCAAAGAAAGGGAATAAGATGCTATGCCTGTTTTGGTTGCTGTATCAGAACCCGCTGGTGATGCCTATATCTCTGCTGAACACCTGGAGCCTGCAATAAGTAGTTGTCACCCTGCGGTGAAGATGCTCAGACTGGGCTGGACTCCACCCTAAGCATATTCCACGGCTCAGGAGGCACCACAGAAGCTCTGTAATCGATGCTTCTCCCCAGACCACCCTGTCTCACCCCCTGGCAGTGACAAGCAGTCCTTCTCTATAGTGCAAGACATTTCCACCTCCAACCAGGGCATGTGCTAGCATCCTGTCCTGGTGCCCTATGCTGGGCAGCTCCGAGGAGGAGGACTCTGGTGACATTGGGGGGATGAAGATCTGCGGTTTTCACCCTCACTCCAGCCATTCCAACAATGGGACATGATAGATCCCATCCACTTTCACTGTTGCTCCATCCTGACACAAACCTCTTGGCTTGTGAGGCTCAGCAGAGCCCCATCATAATGACTCTGGTCCTGCCCTCTGGTAGAAGACAGCATCCCAGCTATGAGCTCCAGTTTTCTTGTATTTGAGAAAAGAAGGCTTCCCAGAGAGGACATACAAGGCCCTGCTACATAAGCGGGTACAATTCAAAGCTCTAATGTTTCATGTTTCAAAATAAATGTTAGAAGTACTCGGCTCCCAGATTCTGTATTTTCTTACATGACCTGACAGTGGCACAGACACTAGCCAGAGGGAAAGAAATAACTTGTGTGCTACCTTCATTCACAATATTTCAGATGGTTGGAGAGAAGCAATCACCCAAACACACAGTGTACAGAAAGGCAATCCTCCCATCTGAGACTACCAGTATCCTTATTTAGGTACACTCTCCACAGGTATTTCTTTCATTAAGAAAACTGGTTTCTGTGGGACTGTTTCTGTATCAAATATGACTAACCGAATTACAATTTGGTTCTTCACGGCATGTTCCGAAAAAGCTCTTTCATTTTTTTTTTTTTCAACGAGGTCAGTGACTCAGCATTAACATAGTTTAAGATATGAGTGATATTTTCAGGGACTTCTCAGTGCACTTGGATATGTTACTGAATACTTTTCTGAAATATTAAAAGAAATAACTGTCTAAATATTCCATTTATCTGCATCACACTGTCAAGAAACACAATTACTTACAATTAAAAAAAAAAAAAAAAAAAACCAGGATTTTTTTTTCCCCCCAGTTCCACTAATACTTTTTTAGTTCCATAATATGGACCTCAGTAATTTTCATACTCAATTTACAAGAACTAAGACTTACAGAGATGCACCAGCAGCAGCGCCAAGTAATTTGAAATGATCAGGGGCTTACATTCTGTAACTGAAACTGATGAGATGGCTACTTGGCAATGGAAAAGGCAAAGAAATGAGGAGAATCCCAAAATGCAACAAATTAATTGTCACTTACCCTGTTCAAGCAGTATTTGCTCTCTTTCCCATAAAAGTGCTGGAGGCATTTCATATTCTGCTTGTCGACAATCTTGTTGAAGAACTCATTGATGGTTCGCACGGAGACGGCACAGACAGCAGATCTGTTGGTTGGTTCGGAGGAGTCTGGCTTGCTTTGTGCAAAAACACCGTAGAGAATATCATCGTTCAACCCAAGGCCCATTTCATAGGCTAGAGCTGCACCTGGCTTGCTTACATAGGCAGCTTGCAAAATGTTGAATACCTCCTTTCGAATGGATCTCCTCCTCCGCTTTTCGGTAAAAATACACTCAAGAGGCATTTCCATGTATGAGCGCATCTCTGAGTCTAAAGTGCAGAAGCGGATAATTCTAGTGTGAAAAGCCTGGGAGTCAAGAGATTCTCTCTGGACAGTCAGAAAATAGACAAAGTGATCATTTTCAAAGGCATGGACATACCTTATGGGATATGAGTCACGGAACTGAGGGAGGATATCTATGTAAGACTGATCTGTGAGAAACTCAAAACCATCCTGTGTTTCTTTTAACCTTCTAACTGATATTGAATGCAGCACACGGGGAGGTTGAAATGTGGATGATACAGTATTTCCAACAAAGAAGTTGACAAACCTGTCCTTTTCGGTCACCAAAACTTTGGTTCCTAAAGTGCTTACAACACAGTCAGGACAATTATCAGGTTCTCCGTCCACCCGGGGTGAATACATGCAGTGCACCTCGCTTCCAATGTCAGCAGGGTTGTCAGGGTGAATGATGTGGCGGTGGCAGATGCCTCCGGACATACTACCACAGCTGATGAGCTGATCATCATAGTAAGTTTCTAAGAGCAGTGCCATGTTGACATTATCCTTCCATACGCTGTTAGAAAGATTGGCTTTATCTCTGCAGTCTTCACACGGCGCACAGTCAGGGCTCTCCAAAATGGGCCCAGTCTTGTACACAGAAATGTTCTGGAGGCTTTCATTTAGTACATAAATCTTGTTGATTGCTCCAATGTAAACATGATGGTTGTATAAAACTACATTCTGAATTGGTGCTTCTGCGATGAAGTTAGGAAGATCATATTTTACAGTCAAATTCATCTCTGATTTTTTAGCTGCTTCTTTACATTGTCCATGGCTCCTCTGCAGCAAGGCAAACAGGAATACAATAAACCCAGAAGGATATGCAGTAAAAGGCTTCATTGTCAGAGATTTAATCTGTCAAAATATATTTAAAGGAAAGGAGTAGTTACATTTCATATACTAAATCAGCAGTTTATCATTCAACACAAACTTGTTTCTAGGCTGCAATTATTTCAGTTTAAAAAGTGTTGTAATATTGCTTAGTGTAATTAAGAGGCTTTTGCTAGAAACTGTTAACAATTACTGGGTTTTGTGGGTACACATTTCACTGCTTTTAGAGGAATCACAGAAAGATTTTCTTATGATAGATTTTGCAAAACCCCTGTGTGTTGCACAGCAGCAGAAGAGGGATGACTGTTTCCACACAGGCAATGAACCAGATGACTGAGAGGGTTTAGAGCAAGATGGCACACAGGTAGCTGAAAGCAAATCTGCTCAGGACACTCAGGACGCAACTGCACACAAAGCAGTTGTAGCGCATTGGTGTGTGGATTTAAGACATTTCGCAAGTTCCTCAAGGGGCTGAGCCGGTTCTTAGTGCAGCTGCTCAAAAATGATAAATAGAAAAGACATGAAATTATGCGAAGATTTGAGCTGGTAGTAGGCTTCTTTATTCTGATGATATTTTTTATTAACCAAGGAAGAGATTTTTTTCCACCAGACCAAAGGAATAAACCCTGCTCTCCCTCCCTTGAGATCCCAAATCACTGTCTTTCATGAGGGCCCAGCTTGGAAAAAAGGATGTTTTTTTTCAGCCAGCTCTACTTCTTGGAATAGTCATTTTCCTCAGTGTTGACAAGGTTTTGTAATATATTAGAATATTTTATGCATCATGTGGTGCCTGACATGTACAAGTTTTATTTTAGGTCTTGTACCACAGCAGTAAGTCACTCTGGTGAACCTTTACATGATACAGGCGTATCACTGTATTGTAAACAAAGGGATATCAAGTGACCTACAGCCATTAACTGATGAAATCAAACAACCTAGCATTTTTCTGCCTTTTTTTTTACTTCTCCACACAATTGTTTGATGTGGCTTGAAAAACCAAAGGCAGATGACTAGTGTGATATTTCACCCCCTCCAAAGATCAATTAAATGAGTTGTGGTTATGAGCGTTTCAGTGCATTGTCCACACTATGTCTTGTCACACCAGACATTTCCTATTAATGCCATGACACAGTTCTTAAGCCAAATTTAGCTGCTCCATGGAGAAAACAATTACACTTTCTAACAGCAATATGATCACATACTTTTGGAAAACACTTCTAGTTTGTCTATAGTTAAGCAATTGCTGCTAATAAAAAAAAATGCTTATGATTACAGAAAGGATTTAAAATAGACAAGCACCAAAATGACAGACTAAGAAAAGGAATCTGTACTGACTTTATATTTTGTTAAGACTAAATAAAATGAAAATATGGCTACAGACCAGAACTGTTTCAGCTGTGTGTGTAAATTCAGTGTTTTCACAAGATTGGTCAAAACAGTCCATCAATATTTCTCTTCCTGACTTGTGACATTTCAGTGTTCATAGAACCCTTTCTGTGGCTTACCTCATTAATTACACAAAATAATAGGCTTTGGAAACAAAGAATTATTCTTCTTCCCTGTTATCTTATAAGAATAATGTTTGAGAGCTGGGGATAAAAATCAGAAACTCAGGCTATTTGCAAGTATTAGCTGGTAAGAACAAGTCACACTTCTCCTACTGAGAAATTAAGATCTTCCTTTAAATCAACATTTTCTGATATTAGTGATAACAGAATCCTGGAAACAAATCAAAGATGGATTTAAGATAAAAAGAAAATAAAACAATAATAAAAAAGAGCTGGGAGACTGCTCTAATTAGAAAACAGCCCCAGTACACAGAGCAGGGACTTCTGTATTGTACAGGGCAGGAAACATTTTCTCATCCTCTGAAACTTCTTACTGGTACAGAACTTTTCCTGCCCCATGCTGGGATGAAACCAAGAGCTTTCCAAGTTTGTGTGAGACACCCAGAAGTCACACTGGATCCAAGAACAACCAGGTTCACAGTCCCACTTTGCCAGGGAGTGCCAGTCAGGGAAGGTCCCCGCAGAGGGAGGAGTGGGAAGGTCCCTGCAGTGGGAGATGTGGGAGTCTGGTGCGACTGTCTGCCTCATTCAGCCAGCACTTCCACCCCAGAAACTGCTACAACTGATGTATTCCAGCAGATTCACTTCTGAGGAGCCAACGTGTTCTGACAAATACTAGATCAAGCACAGAATTCCAGAAGTGCTCCATTTCTGACACAATGGGGAGGCAGGTACACTGCAAGAAGTTTAAACCCACATAACAAAGGTGGGACTGCAGTGAAGAGAGAAAACAGCAGGTGGGATAATAGTTAGATGAGGCTGATTGACCAATAACATAGGAAAAAAGATGCAAGTACACCTGACAGACACATTTTTTTGCAGTATATTGTGGGTTATGCTCCTGCTTTAACATCTTCTCAAATAGATTTTCCATCCAGTATACCCCTTGGTCTTCAAGATTACAGTCCTCCCCATTATTTCAGTGTCCAAACAAGAAGATCCCTAGCTGTCCAACTGTAAATGCCAGTGTGCACTACGGAGACATTTAGTGCCATAAATACCATCTGACTTATTCTTTCCCTCAAACCACATCTTGGGATGTGAGGCCAGTATCCTCAGATAGGCTACTCTGCCTACACTTGGTGAAACAGTGCTGGTTTGAATCTGTGCTCTGGAGATAGAAAATTCCTCCTTAGACTCCCTCAGCAAGTGAGATTGGAACTGAAAAGCTTAACAGCAAGAGCAAGGGTGGGATTCAGTGTAACGTGAAGGATGCCAGGAATAATAGGCACTGTATTTCAGCACCTCAGGAAGGAAAATATGAGCAATAAATGAAAACCAAGTCACCTTTGCTCTCATATTTGAGCTCCAACATTGTGTCTTCCTTTGTATGCTTTTGAAGCATTTCAAGCATCTTCCCAGACAGAAATCAGCTGATTTGTACCCATGGGAAGCTCAGGCTCACATTTATGGGCAGCTTTAGGGAAGATGGCTCCTCACAATGCATGTCTCCAACACACTTTGAATCTTTCCTCTAGGTGCCTGAAATCAGAAGCCACGTGTTCTACTGTGAGACATTTATAGCTTCAGGAGAACAAAGGAGTTATGTGAAAAGTACAATATGCAATTCCTTTTTTTAGGTATTTGTTTTTTCACAGTCCTCACACCATTTGAACTCCACTGTTCCTCAGTAAGACTCTCATGATGTTTGGTGCCTATTTTTACCTCCATTTGACCCCAGGGTCTTTCTCTATTGCACTGCTGCAACCTCCAGTGCAGAGCTGCTTTTTTTGTAACCTCCATGCCACGTCATTGCAAACACACTTTACCTGAATGCCTCCTGAAGTAAAGAAAGACTAGGGAGAGTTAAAAATTCAGTCTCATCTCTCTTTACCAGTCCCAGTTCTCCTTAGCACATACTCAAATGTAGTTTCAGTGAACTTAAGTGCTTAGCGTTCTGATGAATTAAACCCAAAATACTTAGGCTACAGATACACTTTTTGAGTACAGGTCAAAGAACTAGCTGCTGTCTATCACTTTCAGAAGGAAAACAAATAATCCCTTTGTTTCTGTAGTTGGTTTGAATGATGGATGCTGTTCATTCTTTTGTGACCTTCCCCTGACTTGTGTGTCAGTGTGTCTTTCATGTGTCTACAGAAGACTTGCAAGCTTTGGCCTGTGATAACTATCAGCAAGCAATAGCTGTGGATGGATTATTCCTTTTGTAAGAGATATTTTCAAAGCCTGTGTCATGATGTGCTCATTTTTCCATCCCTCAGCAGACAGTAGCTTGTGTAACTGATGAGAAAATGGATTTTGGTCAACCGTTGCAAGTGCTACTAATGATGTGTCATATTACTGTGCTTGGCAACCTCAAGTCCTATTGCTGATGCTTCCTACCAGGCTTGGTCTTGAGTGTTTGTGCACCATTAATGGTTTCCTAATGGCAATCTTTTCCCTACAAGTTTCATTCTCCCTAATTATGGCCTGGGTGATAATTTGTAAATATTGGTCGTGTCTCTCCTTCACACTGTTTGCCATTGTACTGACAAGTCAGGCCTGGTCTTACTGTGGAATAATGTTCAAGCTGTCACATGCAATGAAGCCAGAAAACACAGTCATGCTTGTTTTCCTAGTCCTCTTTTCAGCAACTAAGGTCCCATTTAATTCTAATCACAAAGTACTCCATGGATCTGCACAAGCTAAGAAAACATACTGACATGAAAGCTTATTTTTAAGTTTGAGGCATTTCATTTTTCCTTGTTTTACTACAGAAAAGGAAATTACAGGGTCCTGCATATCCCACATAGAGAGTGTATAACAGATTTAGCCCTCAGATAGGTAATGTAAGGTAACAGCAGAGCCATATTACTTTGCATTTCAAAATCACTACTGTCAGCAAATGGTAGCCTTTTTCCCTCTTCAAAGAAATACTTGATAGTAGAGATTCATATTTTTTCCAGTGGGACAGTACATCTTGCTACTTTGGGCTCTGACAAATTCATTTTGGCAAATTTATGCAGGATAACCCTAGTGATAACTGCTCCTGAAAGTTTGCTTTTCTATCCTGATCTGAAATCTGTGCCAGTTCAGGACCTGATTCCCTGTGGATCAGAGGCCCTGCCATGGAGACAGCAGCATCATTTAACAGGACAGGGCGAATGGGAAGGGGAGATGATAACAGCTCCATCCATCCAGTTTAATCTGTTGTTGCAAATCTGTCACAGCACTAGCATTACCTTCAACAGACTAAGTCCATAGTGGATGTGTTCTCATCAGACTTTTCAATTACTAATTGCACATATTCTCTATGTCCACAGACTAAAAATGTTCTTAAGCCAGAATTGTTAGCTTGAATTAGCTAACTTTAGTTAAAATAACAGAGAACAAGGAAATTTGAGAGAATAAGTGAGAAACAAACACAAAAATGTTCCACAAGTTGATTTCAAATGGCTAATCTGAGCTAAAATCTGTGTTCCCTTGCCTTCAGCACTAGTTTCAACTCTAGTTTAGGGTACAAATGCTGACCAGGGTGGGAACATAATTTTTCTGCAGCATGGTACATACATTAACATAGTGTGTTTTCCCAGTGTATAGAGTCACAGGACTGAGTAACGGTGATTTAGGTCATGAATTCATTTGTAAAAGTACTGAGAGGTTTCTATGGTACTCTGAGAGTGTAGACAGCTGATGTTGAAGAACTGGTGGGCAGGACAGAGCCTAAGCAATTTCTGGAGGATCTACCATTAACTAAATCTTTTGCATATTCAGTGCAGTGGTGTGTCAGAAGAAATTGCTTTCATTAGCGTATTCAAATGATCTGTGAGCCTTTTCTTACAATATTCAAACATAAAACAAGAATCTAAATTCTCCCTGCATAAAATACACTTTTTAATATATATGGTCCATTACTGGGTCCAATATACCGTTGAAATTTACAGCAGCTACCAACTGAAGCATTTTCACTGTCTGCCAGGTTTATTTTTACCAGGCATTAAAGCACAAGAACACTAACCCATCCTTCACACTGAAGAATATTTTATTCTTATACTCATTAAGAATTAATTTTCTGTAGGTGTCCTGCACTGCAATGAAGCCTAGAGTGTTTTCTTTGAAACTAACCTTAACACCCTGAAGCTAACTCATGTCTTGGGTCTGTAGCACAACTGGATTTATTTAATCATCTTCTGCTGTCATGGGCTACAATGATGCTACAGGTTCTTTCATAATTAGCCTCAGCGAACACTCACCATTATATTACAAATGAGTGGATCAGATCAAGAGCTATAGATTGCTCAAAAAGGCTAATTTAAAAGCTGGTATACAGCACTTGTTGTGATTCAGGGAAATTTCTCATGTGAGGAAGTGGTACTCATTCTAAAGGCTCAGAAATCAATTCCACAAAGAACAGGAACCAGAAAAGAAGTTCAAAATACACAAAGAATAATTGAAGAACAGGGAGGAAATACCCACAATTAGGTAGGTCCTTCGTTTTTTGTTCATGCTTATATTTCCAGATGGATTTGGATCTTTAAATACAGGAGGACAACTTTCCACATCTGGATGTATAAGGATAGGAGGATTTTATTATTCTTATGCTTATTCTTATTCTTAATCTTATTCTTCTATTGTTTAGTGAAAATATATTGTATAGCAGGAAAATAGAAAGTGAACTTTGAACAACATAATGCTATTGATCAACTCCATTCATCTGAAATGCAAGTCAGCAATTGTGGACATTCATTATGAAAATACCTTTGATGCTATTGTGGTCCATTATCACTATACTGGTAATAAAATAAATCCAGTTCTTGCATAGACTTAAGCTTGGTACCTGCAGCAAATAATTCAGCCTGACAACTGATATGGAAACATCAGCCCAAGTAGAAAAGGAGCTGGGTGGTTGGTGGTGCGTGTGTGTAGACATGCTGTGCTTGTTATTTTACATGTCATGACCAATAACATAGGGTAATGTTGGTCTTCTGCTTCAGGTTAGTGAATACTTTAACCTAATTCAGTAATTCCCTCCCATTTTTTTGTCTGCTTGGACAGATTAATTGATCTCTTAATACAGTTTCAATGTAAAGCAATGCAAAGACCTTCATTGACTCTAGCTAGTTGAGATAAATGCAGACATGTGCCCTGGTTCACAGAGGAAGTCACACAAGCTCAGGTAAAGATGCAAGTGCCCCTTACAGTAGGAGACAGAAGTTTTCTTGTACTTCTGAGTCAATCCTGTTGATCAACTTTTTGCATGAATCTGAGCATTTTGTGGTTGGCTGTATGGAATGGGGACAGTGTAATTTCCTTGGAATGTAGTTCCTCCTTTCGTGAAGAGCCAAGTTGGCAAACTTGGCTGGGAGCACAGTTTTAGCTCAATCCCTTAACTACTCTCAGCACTTACTTAGATTTTCTACTTTATGCTTTTTGGCCGTAACATCCTTCTACCTGAATTCTTGTATTGAAATGCAGAGCAGATTTCAGAAGCCTTTCCTGTCTTGTAAAGCTAATAGCTTTCCATACTGTGATAATTAAAGGAATGGCATGGGTCATAAAATGAAAAAGATTAAAAGGCAGGTAGCCATGAGTAACCAAGACAGCATACAGATTTGATCTAAATGTTCCAACAGCAATTATGGATGATCTTGATGCAGGGCATTTCCTGCAGTTTAATTGTCATTTGGTGATAATGGTTCTTAGGAGTACCATGACCAGCAGAATGAAGGAGGTGATCCTGCCCCTCTGCTCTCGTGAGACCTCCTTTGGAATACTGTGTGCAGT